>CAMKVN010001912.1:0-15846 GCA_946474995.1 Funneliformis geosporum
GGAGGTGATGCTCCTTTTCTTCTTGAAGTGTAGAAATCTCTCGCCTCTGAAACAATATGTTGTTAATGAAATGTAAATAGAATTGCATTACATTAATTTACTTACTAAGTTACATTCTTGGAGCACTCCTTCCCAATAACTTTCTAAATCTTTAGCATCCCGAGACCTGACCTATTGCAAGTAGAGTATTGTGCGATGACTTTACATTTAGTGATAAAGGAAGGTACATAGTTCCGCAACTATTCAAGGGGCGAGCAAGAGGTTATTTGCCTCAAAAAAAAGGTATCTTCTGGAACCTCTAATCCATTAGCAAGTAGTTTAGCCTTTTCAATTAGCATTGCATCACTTAATATAGTTCGATGCTTATAATGTAACACGATTTATTTAAGTGCTAGCTCGAGTTCTGGAATAGTAACGGATCGATATCGTTTTGCTTCTGAATTAGTAATTTCAGTGGTAAATTAGCCAAATAAGTAGTATCTGCGGCATTGGCAAAATGGAAATTGCGGTTGGCTGCCTCTCCATTAAATATCTCCGCAATTTTTTTAAAATGTTCGTCAACTAGTCAACCCCCTACGCGGGGAGCAGGTGGAACGGTTTGCTCCTCCTTCAGATCAAACAGACCTTTACCAACAACAAAGATAGGGTGCCTGAAATAGAGTTCTTGGAGTGGTTACCAAGCCGTCACATTCAGTAATTCTCCTGAGTCAATGCGCAAACTGCGGTTCAACTAGGAGTTACCCTCCCTTTGCAAAATAAAAAAAAACGCACCTTTTCGCGTAAATCCAGCTTCAGCTTTCCCGCCTCTCTCAGAAAGTTTGTTGCGCATGTGTTGTCGAGAACCTCCCAGTTTTTCGAGAATAACAGCGACGAAGTAACGACGGTGTCCCGATTTTGAAGTAAAAAATTACGATATAATTTATTATTTCGTTCTTGCAAGTATGAAGAAAGAACATTAAGTCCTTCATTAAAATTAACATCTTCGGAAGTAGAAGCACAGTAGACATGGTGAAAAAGAAAATCTTATAATATAGTTTATGGAAAAAAGACAATAATAAATAACAATAAGTAACCAATTAAATTTAAGTATTAATTTGACCAATCAAAATTAAATGTCGATTTTAAGCATATTTCTTATTTTTTATATATTATATTTATTATTTTAAATTTGTTAGAATTGTATTTTTAGGTTTATATATCATATCGATTATATACATTTTTATTTTAATAAAACAAACCCATTGGGTTACTATATTTATATAATAATTTTTATTATTAACTAATTACTGTTGAAGAAATTGCTGTATTGCAATGTTTCAAGAAGTTGAAATATCATCAACAGATTCTTTATCATCATGATCATCATCAGGAGTAAGGTCAGGTTCTTCAGTCTCAACTTCATTATTTGAATCAAATCAAACGATTCAAAAGTAATTGTACATAATCATCAATATCAGACTTTATATAATCTAAGTAATGCATACACTTAGGCTAAATCATATATTATGATATGCATGACCACATGATAATACTCAACCTGTTTCTTTAGTAATGATAGTATTAGTAATAAGATAATTAAAAGAATCACAATCAAACAAACTGGGTTTATGAAAAGTGCTGTATCTTAAAGATAAATGACAAAACTATGCATCTATTATCTTCATTGCTGAAATAGAAAAACTGTTTTTGACATCAGTTTCTCTCTTTTTTGATAAATTTTGCGTAGTAACCTACAATGGAATTAAAATTGTATTTTTTTATAGTTAATACAAGTATAAATTTCTGAAAAGCAATCTAAAAGAAAGCATGCAGTTTTTCGTATTAATTAAAGATGGTACCCATAATTAATTTAACAATATATTATAATCATAAAAATTTATAATCTTGTTGCAACATTTGTTATAATGTGTTATAATTAAAATTATGTTGCAACTTAAAGTATATAATGCAATTAGCCGTAATTTAAAATAAGTTATGCATAATCAAATGTTGCAAATGTTATAATTGCCGCAATTAAAATCATATTAAATAAAATGGTATAATTTGATAACAGGTTATATTAAGTTATTATAACTTGTTATCAAATTACACTATTTTATTTAATATGATTTTAATTGCGGCAATTATAACATTTGTAACATTTGATTATGCATAACTTATTTTAAGTTGCGGCTAATTGTGCTATATACTTTAAGTTGCTGCTAATTGCGCCTTATACTTTAAGTTGCGGCTAATTGCGTCATATACTTCAAGTTGCGGCTAATTGCATTATATACTTTAAGTTGTGACATAATTTTAATTATAACACATGTTATAATTATTAAAAAATTTATATGATGTTGCAACATTTTAATTATAGTATCCATCTTTAATCATAGATCATGAATGAGTTAATATCTTTTAAAAAAAATTATATTTCTTAAATAATATCTTTGAAAAGCTTTATAGAATGTGAAATAAAAGAAGGAATATTTATTATCTCGAGAGGAGCAGATACTTAAGCTAGAAAATAATGTTAAGACCTGTATTTATGAAATAACAGATCTAAGCTAGAAAAAAGTTTCAAATGAAAAAGACGTGCTAGGTATAGCAGTGTTCGCCAAATGATTATGACTAGCAAATGACTCAAATGACAATGATAAATGATCTGTTATTTCAATAATTTTTAATTATAGCATATTTTATTATTTATTTTGTTTATTATAATGTAAATAAGTTAAATTTATTAAAATATTTAATTATATATATTAAAAAAAATTATTTCATATTGAGCAAATATTTTATATAATATATAATAGTATATTAAATTATATTCAAGTTCTGAACGAGTCGACTCAAATTATAAGTCAACAAGTCCAATCAAGTTAAGTCAAGTGTTAAACTCAAGCTAAAAATTGAACAATTTTTTATCATTCCTTTAGAATGACCTTTTATCATTCTTAAAGAATGATTTTTTTTATCATTCTGATAAAACGATATAATATTATTCTATTGGAATGAATTTTTTGTATTATTCATTTAGAATGATCTTTATTGTCCTATTAAAATGATTTTTTGTATTATTCCTTTAGAACGATTTTTATCATTCTTAAGAAATGATTTTTTTCATTATTTTAATAGAACGATTTTTTTGTATTGTTCCTTTAGAATAATGTAATATCATTTTACTAAAATGATTTTTTTATCATTCCTTTAGAATAATCTTTTATCGTTCTTAAGAAATGATGCTTTTAATCATTCCTTTAAAATGATTCTTCTATTATTCTACTGAAACGATCCTTTTATTATCCTTTGAAATGATTCTTTATCATTGGGAGATAAAATTGTGAAACTCTTATAGAATCAAGGGTTTTGCTAAGAATTTGCGATTCTTTAAGAGTATCACTAAATTTTTGTAAAAGCAAATGACTAATTTACAAATGATTTTAATGATTTTAAATGATCTTAATCATTTATCATTTATTATTTAGATTATTTATGAAATGATAAATGCTAAATTATGACAAATGAATAGACAGATCATTTAAATGGTCAAATAATCAGGTCATTTCTGAACACTGAGGTATAAAACATATAATACAAGCTATTTTAGATAGGTAATTTGAGACATCATTACCTTTAGCAAGAATTCAGATATATTTTGATAATACAAGAATTATTTTTCCAGATGATATAAGAAGTTAATTTGATAGAGTTGGTAGATATTTGGCTAATATGAAGCCTTTGTAATAAAAAGGAGAGAAACTGCTAGGAAAAATTGATTTTTACTTTTATATGATACCGGTAGGTTATATCTAACAATCACTTGGATTGTTTCAATTTTGATTGATTAATAATATTGCAATATTTATATTAGACATATAAGTTATACTTATTATACAAGAGTAATAAAAAAAATCACGATATCATCTTTGATCTCTTGTGAATTTAAAATAAATCTGTAATTAAAATTTATTTTTATGTATAAAACTAATTATACAAACAGAATAAGCATGTACTAATTACTTGATTAGATCCATTTCATTTTCGATGCTTTCAGGTAAATGACAATGAGATTTATATTTAGTAACAGCCTAATTGGCAGATTTACCTACCAACTCCTTGTTGTAAGCATCCATATATCTCCAAGATTTCTGAGTGAATTTATGAATAGTTATTACAGAAACATCGTTAAGAACCCTTAGAAGCTGTTAAAGTAAGTCTTTGTAATTGTAATTGTATATTCGTCTAGTTTCTTATTTAGTAAAATCCCAGTACATTTCTATAAAATTGCATTCATAATGAAACTTAGGATAAAGTTCAAAAATATGCTCTGATCCAGTAACTGCCTTCTTTAACATTGATTGTTATTCACAAAAATCAGGCTATTATGATATGATTTGTCATGCACAGCAGTCCAAAACTTCCAAATTATCATAATTTTTATCAGAATACTGTTCACATACTAAACGAATCTTTTTTTCTGGTCAAAGGTTATAATCTTTAAGTATTTTTTGATTCCTTTTGGTTGGCCTCTCATCTCAATCTTGCAACTGAGTAATTATCTGGAAATATCATTAATTACTCACATCTTTCTCTATGTTCATTAATATACCAGCCGTCACACATCTTAGGTTGTTCTCCTCAAGAATTCAGATTTATTTTGTTGCAACTAATGCATCTTCTGCTATGGCATTATAATTCGTCGATTGGTCAAAGTAAAAAATACCAATGCATCTGGAATGTAATATCTCAAATATCGAAATAGTTCTTTATACAAGTTGTTCTAACACATGTTCAGATTTCCAGTATTTATCTAACTATATAAAATGAAGAAGAAAAGAAGTAATACCTCCTTTATTTATGAGTTCGCTTGCAATTGCTCATCAGATAGTTGTAATAAACCGTTGTAGTTGCCATAATTCTTGTTTTATAAATGTATAGCATTTTTGAGTTCTATAAGCTTCAACATAGCTTGTACCTTCTTGATCGTTTCTGCCACTCATCATCAAGAGGATTTGTTTTACAAATTAATTTTTAATTGCTAAGAATCTTTTTCTTTACATTGTTTGATAATTGTCTTTAATAATTTCTTTTCAATGTTATTGTCGTCTAATCTTCAGTTAAGTTATTCTTTATCTTTCTTTAATTATTGTACTTCTTCTCTTTTATTCTTATTATTCTTAACATTATATTTATTTATCTCTTCTGATTATATCTTCCGAATATTATTTCTAAATGTTACTTCTGAATATCTTTTACGTATATGTCTTCCAAATGTTTGTTCTGAATATCTTCCAAATATATCTTCCATATATCTTCCAAATATTATTTACGAATATGTTTTACAAATATATTATTTCTTCTTATTATTCTTTAATTTCCCCTTTAATATTTTTATTTATTTTACTTCATTTCTTTACGTTGAAATATTCTTTAACTTTTGTCATATTTTATTATTCCTTTTAAATTTTATTTCTAGATTACTTCATTAACATTTTTATAAAATTATAGTTTATATACAAGCGAGATAACTTTATTTATTTCCATAATTTATTATTCAACAATTAATTATTTCAAACAAAAGTATTCATTTTTATTTGTGTTAAAAGTTTATTTATTAAATTATTATTATTTTTTTTTTATTCTTGAGAAATTGAACGACTTGGTTCCTTGAAGATATCTAAGGGTTTATATAGTAAATTTACATATAAAAAGTGATGAATAGTAACTATATGTGATGAATAAACTAATTATTTCCCCTGTGATATTTAATATCTGTCACTAATTGTAACCTATCTGTGATGTATATTTTATTGATTACTATGTGATGTTTTAATATTCACTTTTCTTTTCCCTAAATCTGAATTATTCATTGTTTATTACCAACTCCGTATTTGTATTTGTTTTATTATTTATTATTTACTGTTTATTATTTAATTTTATTCTGTTGTATTAATTCTTATTTACTTCTGATTTTCATTTCGTTTATAATATCATGTGTAACCTTTATGTTACACAAGCTTCAATGTAATCCAGTTTGTCATTCCCATTGAATGTGCCTTTTATGTAACCTTCTTGCATCTCGTGTAACTTCTTCAATTTGTTATTTTTCAAATATTTTCTGTCTTTTTATAAGACCCTCCGTCCGGTTGATTAATTATCCTTTTCCTTTGACCCTTCATTCGGTTAATTAATTATCCTTTTCTTTCGGTAACTAATTTATCCGAATCATTTTCTTCCGTGATTTATCCATTTTGTGTAATCTTCCTTTTCGGTCTGTAAATAATATGAGTATTATTCTTTTCTCTTAATAAAATGATTATTTCTCTTTTATCATATAACTTTTTCTTGTGACATTTTACTGAATATTGTTGATCATTTCCTTTTGTATTGCTACGCCTTGATTAATGAGATTGTTGACTCTACAACGCCTATAAAGAATAAAACTCAAAAATGAATGCTGTTGTTCAATTAAATCTTCTGGTAGTTATTCTTCTTCTATTAGATAAGTTATTTCTACCAATAAACCTATCTAATCACTTGTTAGAAAATTTAAAATTTTGAATTGTTGAATAAAGTTGTTTCATTTTATCAGTTTCTTCTAGTTTTTTTTGCTTTTTTCACAACCATATTATGAGTTACAGCTTTACATTCCTGCCTTAAATCCTGAACCCATTGAAATAATGGTACTTCTAACTCAGGTAAACTTGGAGACCTTCCTGGATGTAACTTTTTAATATATAGAACTGAAATCATAAGTTGCTTCCTTTTTTTTCCAATCCTTTATTTGTTTTAGTTCAATATCAAACCTTTTTGCAGCAGCCTTTTTACTTTGAACTCTTTGTGCATAATATAATATCATAAGTTTTTCGCGAGAACACCATTGTCGTCAAAGTTTTTTAGTAACTCTAGCATGCTTATAACGTTTATTACTAATTATCGTCATAGTTAAATCAAAAAAAATTATCGTATCACATCTATTAACTTGTTACCTATATATAGTTAAGACTTTTTTGCCATATATTGTACTTTCATCACACCAAAATACCCCTCTGATTATAGTACCTCTTAAAATTTTGTAGAATGTAAAATATTCAGGTACTATAGAACGTGCTTTACGATACTTAATTTAAGATTTGGTCAAACTTAGATCTTAAATTTAATATTTTAAAGATTTTTAATTAAAAATTAATCTTTAAAATAATAATAATTTTTTAAAATTAATTAGAACCAATTAGGATTTTTTAGGATTTTTTCAACTTATATACTAGTTATATTAGATTAAATGAGGTCAAATATATATCTAATTCATGTCAATTTATATTAGATCTTAGCTGACTTAACCAGATTAGATTAAGTTAATTATCTAACTTAATTTAAACTATTTGAAGTTCTATTAAATTTATTAAATTTAGGTTGAAAAACTATTGATATCATTATATTTATTAAGAATTAATTAGTATTTACAAATTAATATCTGATTGAATTATTTACTGATTTTTATCTATTGATTACTGATCAAAAAAATGACTAATTAGAATAAATACCTAATTGATCAGTATTAACCTATATTTATAATAAACAAATCTTTTATATATAATAATTAGGGTTTTTTTTTCTACACACTCACGCAAAAATGCAGGGATGCATATAATTTTATTTATACTATTAAATTAAAATTTTTACACATGACATAAAATTTAATAAAATATAATAAAATTAACAATGCATTTAAATTTTTGGTATGTATCCTTTCTAACTAATATGAATTTACATAAAAATTATACATAACAATAAAAATATATAAAGTTTTTTGGAACGTTTCAGCGACTGAAGGGAGCTGGACTCAAATTACTACTGTAATTTTAGCCATTAAACTATTATTACTATCATTGCTTCCTCTTTTTTCTATTAAGATTTTACAGACATATTGTACAATTATGCCTTATATTACTGCACAAACTACATTTATTTTAACTACAAGAAGTTTTCAGAGGCACTTTAAATCTTGTAGTTGTTGGTGGCCTTCCTTTAGGACGTCTGATTATAGATTTTGGATTTGATCAACATTTTCTTGATCAAATTCTGGAGAATTGGAATTAATACTAACTTAATCGTAAGATTCATTATCTACTATTTCTAAAGTAATATGAGACTTATTAGCAATATATTTCTCTAACAAACTTATAAATGATTGATTACAAGTCTTGCAAGCAATCTGATTTGCTTGTTTGACTAAACCCTACACATTAGCATAATATAATTTCTGCTGACCTAAAGAAGCATACTGCTGATTTTTATTATAAAAATTATTCGTTAAATTAAGAAAATCAGAAAAATCATTAGTTGTTATAAACAGAGTTTCTAATTCAACATTAAATTTTGAGAAAGTATAAAAAGATCGATTTCTGAGATCTGGATAAGATGTAATAAACCTATATGAAACTGGGCTTGTGATGTTTGTAGTATTATACTGAAATAATGTCTATAAACAATATCATGATTTTTCAAAAATAGGCATGAACATTTATATGTTCCATTATTTAAAATGATAACCAAAATAATATATTCTGAAAGAAGTCAAATAACCAATACCCCAAAGACTTCTAATGCATGCTTGGTTGCAATTTGCTAAAAGATGTTGAAATGTAATTTTTCGAATTTCTTGATTTTCTATAAATCCATCTGCAAATGTCCAATCCTAGAAATTATTAAAATCACATTTATATAATGTCAAATAAATACTGTAAATAAAACTTTAAAAAATGTATAAACCTGAAAATTTTCATTGTCTATATAAGATAAATTTAATTCCTTTACATCATAATTAAGTGCCAATTCCATTTCATTAAAATGAATATCTTGTATTGATAATGTAACAATTGCTTTAAGTTCGTCAATTATATTTATAAAAACACTAGAAATCAAAGTTGTAGATTGAGTAAATTGCTGAATACTTTGCCATTTTGTATAATTTTCATTATCCCGCTCTTTCTCTAAGCGTTCTTCAATTGCAAGAAATATCTTTATAAGTGTACTATTAGAGTTATATAAAAGCCATTTAAATGTAGCATTAACTGATTCACAACGTGATGTTGTTTGTAAATCTATTGTGAAATTATTAATACTAAATACACATGCTCAAGAGGTTTTAGATAGATAAAGGCTTCTATTAAGATAATTAATGATATTAGGGTACTTATTAAGTAATTCTGACTATCGTTGTTCAAATGTTTCCTCATTTAAACTATTACGATAATAATAGAAATCTTTCTTAAATTCTTCAAACAATACACCAAGTTTAGATCTAAAGCGTAAAGTTAAATTCTAAGAAATATGCCAGATACAATGTACAGAAAAGGTTGAAGGATATTTTAATTGAATAGCAACATCCATTCCAGGATCTGTGTCTATTATAAAAACTTGTGATGCAATTCCTGTTGCATCTAATATGCATTGTAAAATCCAATAATATGCATTTTTTGTCTCCTGATCCATTAATGCTTGTGCTACAATTTGTGACTTTATGTTATTATCAATTGCTATAAAAAAGGAAAGTACTATTTCATAACGATTTGTTTTTGCAATATTATTATTAATAATTACATCATTATAGCGATATCAGATATCTAATTGGTTTGAACTCATCAAAAAATTTTTTGTTAATGTATTACTTTTAAGATTCCAATCCTTAAAAACTATCCAATGTGAATTACCTTTTTTTCATTTTTCAAGATATTCAAAAAGGTGTAATACAACTATATATGAAGTCGAAATAGATCATTTCAGATATCCGAAATAGACAAAATGGTTAAAATAATTTTGATCATTAGAGACTAAAGTCACGAAATAGTTGAAATGATGTCATATCACATGATTTTTTATATTTAGAAAAAACAAAAAACAAAAGATGTACGATCTCGATAAATATCGCTCTGATTCATATGAAACAACTATAATTCGATTCCTTGAAACTAGGCGGATCTAATGAGCTAACATTTATTGATTTTGGATCATCCAATCACGAAATACTCACAATTGTATTATCGGCTGAAATTATAAATCAATAAATTCTACTTTAAATAAAAGAGTCCAGATTTCGAAATACAATCGCAAATATCTCGAGATGAGATAATTCAAAATCAATAAATGATAGCTCATTAGATTCTTCTAGTCGCAAGGAATTGAATGGTAGTTGTTTCATACGAATCCGTGCGATATTGACTAAGATCATATATCTTTTTTTTTTGTTTTTTCTATATATAAAAAATTATGTGATATGACGTAATTTTGATCATTTCGACTTTTCATTTCGACTTTGACCTCCAAAGTCGAAATATTTCGACTTTTTGGGTTTTCATATCGACTTCATCTATAGGTACATCATTATCCAATTCAGTTTGATTATGACGATATTTATAAATCACCTTATAAAGATTCTGATTATAAACTTTTCAATTATATTTTGCCTTTAACATACGCTTAATTGCCAATGGTTTTAATCAATTATATAAACACATCCATTTAATATCATCTAGCATAGGTTTTGTAAATGCCTTATTAGCCTTGAAATAACATGTAAAAGGATCTAATATATGATCAATATGCTCATTATGCAGTGTAGTAATAACAATAATGTTATTTGGATTATTCTTAACTGCTTGAAAAAGGTTAACATGCCATTTGCAGTTGGTTCACTGTGTTTTTGATGGTTTATTATTGTAAACCCCCTCATATTGGCATACTATTGTCTGCTTTCTAAGATCATTATTTTGCATCTTTTTAGATCTTCCTTTGCGAATACAAAAACCTTGACAACATGCCCATTTTTTTATATGTTTGAATGTAGCATTCCATGTAAAAAAATTCATATCAACTTCTAGTGTTAATGTAGAAATACTTGCATCAACATTACTTTCATTGAGATTATCCTATACAATTTTCATCATCACTTTAATCACTATTTTCTGGAATGCTGTTAAGAAACTCCTCAGAAATATCACTATTAGAATTTTCATTAAATATGGATTCAATATTACTCATCTTGTTTGGTTATAAAGAAAAAGATTTGAAAATGAAAGAGAGAGTTGATTTGGAAATTATAAAAAGAAAGAAGAAAAAGCTTATAAATGATATGTATAACACAAAATAGTTTAAAAAAGTTTATTAAATAAATTATGTCATGATATGCATACAAAATATGCTATACAGGGGTGCACAAAATGCATTCTGAATAAAATACAAATTTACTAATAATTATTTATGTTTAATTATATTTATTTGTAATTTTTAATGTAAAGATAAACTTCATATATAAATTATTTTTAATAAATTATAAAATAATTCTTTATTATTATGCTAAATTGTTAATACTTATATAATATTAATTTAAATTTGCAATTAATCTCTTAAATATATAATTTATACAAAAATTTTGGATTTCCCCCTTTTCTACTGACCGCCTCCCATATAACAAATTTACATTCAAGGGCATGATGAGATAATCTTGAAGATTTACATAGACAGTTTAGATCCTTACAGATATGAACAACGCTGACAGCCAAAATTTAATTTCGTTTATACTTTTTTGAAGTAGGTTGAATGGCTGTTAGTATAGCTGAACTAATGGTAAACTATTCTCGTCTTATGCATTTTGCGTAAAATTTCCTTGATCTCAAAATCGAATTCGGCATTTTTGCATATAGCCGCATTATTTATTTTTTGTATTTAAAAAATATATATAACTTTTTGCTTCCTTTAATTTAAATTTTTATTATACAAGATGTGATCGTTAAATTCACCCTTTAATAAATAATTACGTTTTAAGTTTTAACTGGTCTTTTCATACAAATTGTTATTTGACTAGGTTCTAGTTTTTTTGTTGTACGATTCTGTAGATAATTCTTCTGATGTGATTGGTCGTTTTTTAGCACTTTTTGTATCACTTTCATTTAATCTTGAATTAGTAATCAAGAAATTATCTAAAAATATAATTAAATTAAATAAATTAGTTTCAAATTAAAAGTAATGTAAAAAAAAAAAGAAAGAAATATGTACCCATGTTTTCAGTTAATCCCGTTTTATTATTACCATTTTCAGTAATATTGCTGCTTTCTAAAAAATAAATTGAAATAAGATTAGTTTCATATTCAAAAATAAAAAATTGTAGGGAAGGAAAGAGTACCCAAGTCTTCAGTTAATTCAATTTCAACATTAATCTTGCAGCTATCTAAATAAATTGTAATTATATAAAGTTAATATTATATTTCAGATAAAATTTTGTAGGGAAGGGAAGAATTACCCGAGTCATCACTATCATAAGTATCATGATTTTCATTATTAATGCTTTCTAAAATAAATTGAAATTAAATAAGATTAGTTTTATATTTCAAAGATAAAATATTGTAGGTGAGGAAAGAATTACCCGAGTATTTAGTAAATCCTGTTGTAATTCTGTAACATTCTAAAATGAATTGAAATTAAATAAGATTAGTATTATATTTCAAGGATAAAAAATATTGTAGGTACGGAAAGAATTACCATAGTCTTCAGTATCATGATTTTCAGTAATCTTGCAGTTTTCTAAATTAAACTGAAATTATATAAGATTATTCTTTATATTTCAAAGATAAAATATTGTAGGAGATGAAAGGATTACCCGAGTTTTCAGTATATCCTGTTTTACTATAATAATTTTCATTAAAATTGAAGCTTTCTAAAATGAATTGAAATTATATAATATTAGTCTTACATGTTAAAGATAAAATATTGTAGATAAGGAAATAATTACCTGGGTGTTTAGTTAATCCTGATTTACCATCATTATTTCCAGTAATCCTGCAGACTTCTAAAATAAATTGAAATTAAATAAGATTAGTCTTGTAGTTCAAAGATAAAATATTGTAGGGAAAGAAAGAATTACCCAAGTTGTCAGTTAACCCTGAACTATTTTCTAATTGTATCAAACAACTATCTAAAACATTGAAAAAAATAAAATTGGTTTAGAGATAAAAGTTGAAAATATAAAGACAAATAAGACAATGTTAAATTAAATCGTTACCGTTATTATCTTGATTTAATTCTTCATTTAATCTTAAAGAATGATCAAATCTCCTGCTTATGTAGCAAGATAATTGATGATTAATAACGGTCGGTTCGTTCTCTATCATAGGATTTAATATTTTTAATTGATTGAATATTAGTTAATAAAAATATATTATGTTGAAACTTATTTACCTGGTACATGAATTCGAACATATTTAGAGTTATAATATACATTATACCATTTATTAAAATAACTATTTAATACTTTGGCAGTTGGTCTATTATTGGGATCATTGTTCCAACATTTTTCCATTAATCCTACATATTCAGACATCGTGCCTTTAATAATATTTGGTCTTTCTCCTCGACAAATTTTTAAAGCAAGATTATAATCATGAGGCACATCATTAAAAGCGGGAATACCAGAAGTCATTTCCCACATTATAATACCAAAGGAGTATATATCAGCGGCTATTGTATATGGTTTCCCACGCAATACTTCCGGTGCAATATAAGGAAGCACCCCATAAACTTCATTCGATTTATTAGGTTTATCAGCTGGTCTACTCAATCCAAAATCACTAATATACATACTCTTATGATCCCATAAAAGTAAATTACCACTATGGAAATCGCCATGAACTAAACCACAATCATGCAAAGCTGAAAGTGATCTTGCTACAAAATATAGATTTCTATACTTGTCATCTGGATTATATTTTTTAATCATTAAATTAGACCTCAAGTTGCCATTCTTTATTTCTTCTAATACGACAATGTAATTAAATGTTTTAGGATCTTGAGTAATTCCAAATAAAAAAATGCTTGCTTTATCCGCTAAACAAATAAAATTTAAATACTTTTCCCACTAAGAAATAAATTCAGTATTAAAAAAATGAAATACATTGATTTGCATATATAATAAATAAAAAAAATATATTTAATAAATTTTACCTCACTTAAAAAATCTTTATGAATATTTGAGGAATTTTTCAGATTTTTTAACACAACATATAATCCATTTTTTTCATTTTCTTTAAGAGGGGATTTAACCTTATCATTATTTGCATTTTTAAAATCTTTATCTTTGAGTGGAATATAGTTTCTTTTCCACTGGCTATTTTCGCTATCCCATTCCTTAATATATCCATCCAACCAAATAGCTTTGTAAACGGTACTGAAACCACCTTCTGCAAGAAATTGTATATTTCTCAAATGATCATAAGGAATCCATTCTATAACTCCCCTATAATTTCTTGCTTTTAATTGAGCGTCCTGAATAAATTTATCTATATGCTTATTTCCACTAGCCCATTTAACGAATTCTTTTTGAAATCTTTTTTGACTGCAATTTTGACACCAATTATTATCAAATCTTTGTATATCGCAATCGGGACATAGTCCGTTTATAGTATTTTCAATATTTTCAATTTTTGCAGACATGATTTAAATATTCTAAATTATATATATATGTATGTGTATAAAAAAAAATAATCCTGTGTCAGAAAGAAAATTATATGTGGAAACATTTCATTGAGCGCTATTTAAAAGGCATATAATAAATGCATTACGTAATTTGAGTAACCCGACCGAATAATTTTTTTTACATTGTGAAATTGCTGCGCCATTCATATACCGTTCTTTTCAAATTTTTTATTTATTTAAAGAGTTTTTAAAAACTTTTAATGAGTAAATCAAATATTATAAAGAATTTATCAAGATTTAGCAATAATAATAATGTGAAACTGTTTTATTTTAGGATAATATTGTCATCACGTGATATGCAAATTTTGTAATATATTATTTTTTCTTTAAAAAAAAAACAAAATAGCGATCAAGCGAAATAAATAAAAAAAAAATTAGAGAGAGACGTTATTATTTTTTTCAATTAAAAAATATCTCTTTTGAAATTTATAAAATAATAAAGCTATTTCGTTGAAAATAAATCATTCTAATTTAATGCTTTTTTTGCATATTGCAAAGTATATTAATTCTTTATGCTCACAAGATAACACGTTTGTTATTACTAAGCCGAATGCTTTTCTCAAAGGAAGTCACAACACAAATACCAAATTTCTCTGCCACAAGGCTGAGTATTATTTTACAGTATACCATAAATTATCTAACATGTTGTAGTTAATTTTCTTTCATAAAGTAAAAAAAAAGTTAAAAAAATCATTACCTTTTTAATTTCTAAAATATAAGCAGATTCAATATCATAATTCAATTATTTTATCGTTACCGAATAGTTAACATCGCAGTTCATCTGGTTGGCAATACATACATATCATGTCTTAAAAAAAAAATAAACCCTCGTATTAACCATATATCAAATAATCTTAAATGAAAGAAAAAACCAATTGATTGAATTAGAAAAATACTTAAAATAAATTTTATTTAATTCAAAAGTGAAAACGATATTATACCTTTACCTCTTGAAAAATTTTATAAATCTTCAATGTTATTCTTATCTGAATAAAATTGAGATTGGGATTAGTAATTCTACAATAAAACTAAATGGAGGTAGTTATCCTTTCACGGACCTGAAATTTCTAATATCATTTCAAAAATATTATATGATTATTTAAATTATTAAAACTTACTTTAACTTTCTAAGGAAAATTTACAAAGCTTTTTACAAAGTTTTAAAGATTATCATTTTAACTATTTTTATATCAAGAATAATAGTATGTATGATTTATAAATTAAAAATATTTTCAATTTTATAACTTTTGAAACATTAGACCCTATAAGAAATCGAAATAAGGAAATGATACGTTTTTTATAAGGTTTGTATACGTAATTAATGATTCTATATCA
>CAMKVN010001913.1:0-15837 GCA_946474995.1 Funneliformis geosporum
CTCTGAGCATTTTTTATTAAAATTTTAATTTTTATTGCATTTTAATGTTTGATACTATTAGATTAAAATGCAATAAACATTAAAATTTTAATAAAAAATGCTCAGAACCCAATTTTCCTAGCAAATCTCCCATATGTTACAATATTATAAGTTGCAACATATATAGGTTAAAACTAATTGCAATATATTAATTACAGTTCTCATCTTTAATGTAGACTAATTTTAATAAATAAAGTAATGAAGTTTTATTAAATAAAATAAAGGAAATAGTTCTATTACAAATATTAAAGAATTCAAATAAATATATAATTACTACTTCTGCTGGTGTTTTTTTACTGTTCTAAGAGAAAAGAACTATTTAATTACAAAGTTATTCAAATCCTATCATTAATTAAAAGTAAAATAAAATTCTTTTATATCATAAATTCCTTCCTATGGCTTTGTTATGACATTCTTTAGTACTTACAGCTTAGATGATAGAAATTCTAATTAATTAATCTCTGATGTCAAAAATAATCATTTTAATATATATTTTTCATCTTGCCAAGGAATCTATATTATCCTAAAGATCTGATATATCAATATTAATAGATCTGATAGAATTGACATATATTGATCATCATAGCTGCAGTAATCCAATTTTAGCACAATCAAAACTCAAGAATAACACATGCAATATTATAAATATGATGTGTTAAATTAATATTTTCTAATGAATAGTTAACAACACAATTGTTATCTGTAATAAATATTTTGACATTCATAGTGAAACCACATTGTTAATTATCATTATATATTTTTTGTTGATAAAAAATAAAAATAGATCAAAAAGAATTACTGTAAAAATAAGAAAATTACTCTATTAAAATCAAATATAAATAAAATAGTTATTTTGCGTAAGCAAAACCATATTAATATCTGGCTTAAGTGTAATTTATTACAAAATTTATAATATTTATTAGTAATTAAGTAATTCAATTAGTATATAAAAATATGAATTTTACTGACAACAAATTTACATAAAAATTTCTTTAAATACATTATTTAATTGTAACGTTACCAAAAGAATTGATACTAACTCTGATATTAATTATGAATATAATATATAATTTTTTTTATTTTTAAACTTACCTTTAGACTTGTACTTTTAATATATTCTGCTCTTTAGTTTTTTTATTAATAAAGCTATACTGTAAGGCAAAAAAAGACTTTTAATAAGCTTATACTTCAGTACTTCCCATTTTTAAATTTTGCAAAAATTTTTATCTTAATTATTTTTAAAATACTTTTGCCAACTATATAAAAATTGTTATATTATATAAATATATTATTCTATTGAAAGAAAGTTTAATTAAATAAAATTTAATAGTATTGTGTAATACTAATGATTCAGGTTAAACCTTTCGCTTAAATTTGAAATTGAAACTTTTTAAAATAGGTTTCGCTTAAGAATGCAATTCTCTAAAACTCTGAAATCTTCCTATATTATCCAAAGATGAAACTAATTCCAAAACTAAATTATATAACTGAAAATTTTCAATTTTATGAGTAATATATAAAATTTCGATAAAGCAAAAAAATAAATAAATTTATTAATATTATATATTATGAATTAATTATTTAACTTTGCAAATAACTTTTACATATTAGCAAATAATAAATTAAAATAATATATAGTATAAAGAGTATAAAGAATAGAATAAAAAATGCTTCTGACTTTAAAAAAAATATTTATTTATTGTAAGAAAAAAAAGAAAAAAAGTAAATATAATATTTAGATTATTTGCTTAAATATTATGCAGTTTTTTCTTTTATAGATTATGTTGCCTAATTAGGCATTACTATATATAATCCTAGCTTGAAAATTTACATAAAGCTTATAATAAATTTTTTGCTGGATTTTTCTTTTTAATTAATGATTTAAATAAATATTTATAAATTATATAGTGTTATGGAATGAAATATTAATATATTAGTATTTATATCATAAAGATTAGTTTTAGACAGTAAAGTATTTAGAATTTATTGGTTTGGTTTTATATTTAAGTTTTACTTCAGTTATAGAGTTTAGATCAGGTTTTAAATTGTTCATCAAAATCTGAAATGTTTAGGATTTGGAAAAGTGGTTTAGCCTGAAATATTATAACTATATTATATTTTAAAATAATAATATTCTGTTTTTGATCTTCATTGCAGCATTATTTTCTTTGCAAATTATCAATTAAACTGCATTTAATAATACTTTAATTCGTGATCTAACAAAAAGTAGAGATTGTCATATATAAATTCATATATCAATCTGGGAATAATACACCTATATAATTTTGAGTCTTTTAAAATCTTGCATTTTTAATAAACTCAACTTTTTTTAAGGTTAAAACATATGAATAAAAGTAATAAAAATAAAGAGTATGTTACAAAACTTATTTTTCCTAGTCAAATTGTAGAAAATTTACATTTTATACTATTTTGTTGTAATTAGTGGTTTATACAATTCACAAATAAAACTCCTACACATACTTTCCTCGTTCCAATTCATTTAGAAATGAAACTATTACAATTTTGACAATTGTGACTTTATAATTAGCATTGTAGAAAATACTGAATGCCTAAATTCTTCTGGATTCTTGTATTATTCTCAAGAAAACCAATTAGGTATATACAGTTCGTCAACAGAAGATATAACACTTGTTATAAAGAAATTTTTCCTTCAAATACAAAGTTTCCTAATCCACTAATTATGGGTTTTGATAATTCAAATATTATACAGCAATTGCTTGGCAATGTTATATTTCATCCATTTATGTTTAACCTTGGGAAATTGAATATATTTGTGTTGGGAATAGAAAAATCAAAAAACCTGAAGTGGAACTATGTAGGAGAAAGATATAAGTCTATTTTTCAATACAAATTTGATGGTATAAGATCAATCTTTATTCAAGTGTTAAAAGATGAAGAGTATGTAGTTCAAATATTTACTAACAGTACTTTAGTAAGAACATATAGTGATATCGATCCTGACAAAATTTGGTTGCAGATTAACAGGCTTTCAAATTATCCTGAAAAAAAGTTTTTGAATTAGAAAACTCATATATGCAAATTTGTATTCAGCAAATACAAATTTCTTTTTGTACAGTATTAGATTAGACTTTTAAAGGAATATTAGAAAATCTTTATAAATATCATTTGAAAAGAAAAATTTCATTACATAAAATTAGGTAGCATAATTTATTTGATAAATGGTTAAATCAAAGAGTGACATTTTAGAATTACGAGAAGCTATTCTAGATTTATATCCACCTAATTACGAAATTAGTGATCAAGAATAGTGTGTTTAAAAGGCATTTGTTCAAAATGCAGGATGTACTAATATTACTCCTTTCAAAAAAAAAGAATCTAAAGTTAATCATGCAAAAAAAAATATTCTTATTGTCTGAAGTAAAGCATAGGACATTATTTATATTTATTATTGATATTATTTATTTATTTTATTTAGTTTGAATTTTAAATAAAAGCATATAATGCACAAAAGAATAATACAACATTACAAGTGTTTTATAAACATGGATTTCTTCAACCAAACCCATGTCAACCAGAAAATCAATCTCATACATTTTGGCAAGCATTTCATGATGTATTGAAAAATACAAATAAAAATTCAAATGGTCAAAGGTGAATTCTTTCAATTATTGCTACAAAATTTACTTATCAAGAACTCAAATCAAAATTAGGAGTTAATATATAAAAATAATATATATTATTAAAAATTATTGAACTACATAAAATATAATCTTACAGGCTGCTTCAAATACAATATCAAGAGCTTGTCAATATGTATGTATTAATGGATCAAATGCATCTCAAATACAAAAACTAATCGTATTAAAGACAAATTAGGGCAGAAAAAACAAGATAATTAGAACAATTTTTTTCTGACGTATTAGAGACAAATTAGGGCAAGAAAAATAAGATAATTAGAACAATTTTTTTCTGATAAGGCTAATGTAATAATGAGTTCATACAAAGTAAGTATCATTATGCTTAAAAAGTTGGATTGATAGTGAATTAATAACTTTACAAAATATTTGAATTTTTATATGTATTTAGTCAATAGTTTTGAAAATAATAATTATATATATTCTTTATTATTTATATTTTTTTTTTAAAATAAATAAATAAAATTTCATAATATTTACAGTTCAAAATTTAATTGTTCCAATAAAACGATATATTATCAATCAAGAAGAATGATCTTTATTTATAACATTCTAGAAGAATGATATTTTTATTGTTTTAGTTGAATGATACATTATAATTTTTGTTGAACAATTTATTCATCATTCTATTTGAACGTTACATTATCATTCTTCTTGAATAATTTTTTCATCATTCTAATAGAATGATACATTCTCGTTCAAGTTGAATGATTTATTCATCATTCTAATAGAATGATACATTATCATTCTTCTTAAACGATTGTTTTATCGTTCTATTTAAATGATACATTATCGTTCAAGATTAGCAATTGATTTATCATTCTAATAAAATGATACATTATCGTTTAAGTCGAATGATTTTTTCATCATTCTATTTGAATGATTTTTTACATTATTCTTATAGAATGATATATTATCATTCAAGACAAATGATTTTCTTATCATTCCTTTTTGACTTTAATTTATTAGTTTCTAAGACTGCAAGTCTCATTTTATATTAGGATTGCAGTTCTGTCCTATTTTATATAGGATCACAGTCCTAGGACCACAAGTCCTAATTTAAATAAGAATGCAGTCCTATAGTTCAAAGGATTTAAACTTGACTGAACTTCATAGAACTGTTTAGGACCTGATCTCATGGGACTTTTTAATATTCCTATTCATATATAATGATATAAAATTTATTTATAATAGTATATAATATTACATGATTTATAATGTTGTGTAAATTTCACAAAAAAAATTTTTTTTTAATATAAAAAATATCATAAAATTATTTTTCATAATAAATGTATATTTGGAATAAAAGGTTATATTATAAATTAATATTGAGTTCATCTTTTTTAATATTAAAAAATGTTTTTAAAAAAAATATTTTTTTTTTTAATAGATTTTTTTAAAAACATCCTAATGAATTTTTTTTTATAAAATAACCTAAAGAACTTTTTTTAAAAAACAATACAAGAAATTTTTTTTAAAAAGTAATCCAACAAACTTTTTTTTAAATAAAATAATAACAAACCCAGTGAACTTTTTTTTAAAAAATAACCTGTTAAACTCTTTTTCAAAAAAATAATATTCTTTTTAAAATACAATTGGATAAATTTTTTTTTAAAAAAACAATTTTATAGTTTTTTTAAAAAAAATGCCGGTCTTTTTTTTAAATAAAAATAAATAGTTATAAGATATTTAATTTTACCAAATTTGTATTTTGTGTATTTCACATATCAACTTATATTTTTTACATATTAAAATTTTAAATTTTATCAAAATGTCTCTTTTGCAAAAAAGAAATATTCTTGATAGTAATAAAGATATATCTATTAAAAAAACTCGTATTATATTATCACTTGCTCAAAAATGCAAAATTTGTTTGAAGTATGAATAAAAACCATAACTAATACAAATCAACTTGCGATAATTTATAGAGTTAAACAAAATATAATCTCAGATATTTTGAAAAATAAACAGAAATGGTTTAAAACTGATATAAAATCTAATGATTTTAGAAAAAGAATTTGTATACCTGCTTATCTTGAAATTGAAAGTGCTCTAAAAATCTGGTTTATACAAGTACTTTCTGCAAATTAAACAATTATAAGAGATGATTTAAAAGTAAAAGCATATACATTTACACAAATGTTTAATATTGAAAGATTTTCTGCATCAGATGGTTGGCTTTCAGAATTTAAAAGATGTCATCATATTAAATAATATATAAAAGTAGGTGAAGTACATAATGCTTCACTTGATACTTTAGATTATGAAAAAGCAAAACTCCAAAATATTATTAGTGAATATGAACTCGAAAATGTATTCAACTGTGATGAAACAGGTAACTTAATGCAAGTATTTATATGATTGATATTTATATATCTTAATAATCATATTTAATTTGTTTTAGCTTTATTTTGGTAATTAGAACCATCTAAAAGTGATTCTATTTTAGAAATAAAAAAATTTAAAAATTGAATTAAAATAATGTTAACATGTAATGCTACTAGACAAAGAAACTTTCTTCACATTTTATTCATCATTATGAAAATCTGCATGCTCTTTTTAGTAAATAAAAAGAAAGTTTACCAGTATAATATTATTAGAATAAAATACCATAGATACAAGTATCAATATGGAATAACTTTTTAAAAAAATTTAATACATAGATGCGTCGCAAAAATAGAAAAATTCTTCTTCTTGTTAATAATGCTTCAAATTATAAAATTAATAATTCTGAATTATTAATTCATATTAAAGCGCATTCTTTATCACCTAATACGACATCACATCTTCAACTATTTGATGCAGGTATTATCAATTTATCTAAGGTATAGTAAAATTTATTTATATATTTAATAATGATATAAATTATATTTATTAAATTGATTATTAATTATATTATATTTTTTAATAGGCATAATATAGAAAATGGCTTATATAAGATCATATAGAAGCATATGATATAGTATAATAATTAAATAGAACTTCTACTTCTCTTAATATTTTTGATGCGATGCTATTTATTACTGATGTATAGAAGGCTATAATTATATAAACAATTTATAATTGTTGGCAAAAAATAGATATATGTCCTAATTTGAAAAAGAATTTAAATTCTGAAAATAAAATAGATGACATCAATATTCACTTTAATTTGAAGCTATTTAAAAAATTAGATAATATGCAAATATTAATTAATCGTCTTGAAATTGAAAATCCAATGACTATACAAGAATTTGCTATTATAAATGATAATATTATTCATAAAGCTTTAACAGATGAAGATATTATACAATTAATACAACTTATAGAAAAAAATAATAAAGAAAATGAAGAAATAGTACCTATTTAATCTATTTCTGTTAATATTGCATTATGTGCTTTAGATAATATTTTAGGATTTTTAGCTAATGCATCTGATGGATTTGCTGTTGAATTAAAATAGCTTTTGATAGTTCATTTATTATGAAGTCAAGTAATGCTATATAATTTTAATAATAAAAAGCAAGTTAGCTTAAAATATTTTATGAATTATAGTGCTAATAATAATAATCTGAAAAATTAGATATTGTAATACAAAATTTATAGAATTGTAAAAATTAATAATGCTAAATAAAGAAAAAAATAATAACATTTATATTTTATATGTTATGTGATCATGATCACAAACACGAAAACACATATTATTTATATGCAATCACATATTTGAACTATTTTTGAAATCAAAACAAAAAGAACATGTATGTAAAATAAATGAAAAAAACTATATAATAGAGAGAGGTTCGTATTTGAAAGTATGGTGGTAAAATATGTAATTTTTTGCAATATTTTGTAAAATTCAAAATCACTTTTGTCTCTAATAAAGTTACTTAATTTTTATTCAATTGCTATATTTAAATATTCGTTAGAAAGAGAATAAAATTGTGGATCATATAGTATATTAATATTTTACAATTATTAATTGATTTATTAAATAATATTACTTTAAAAATTGTCATTTTTCTTAAGATATTTATTATTGAAATCTGATTGGCTTATTATTTATACCGATATTGATCAATATAATATACAAATATCATTACATAAAAATTTTATAATATACTGATAACTTGATATACCGATATTTTTTTCTCAAAACATCTGTATTGTTATATAGAGATTTGACTGTATTTATTTATTTATATTTTTTAAAAACTTTTTATAACAATGTTTGATAGTAATAACATTAAAGATAAAAAGTAAAGTGTATTAAAAAATATTTCTACTAAACATAAAAAAAAACATAAAGCTTAGCATACTACAAATGAGTTTTATTTGATGTAATTTTCTCAAATTCTTTTTTTATAAATTTACATTAAAGTTATTTCAATACTAAGTAAAAATCCTCATTAGAAAAAGTACTGTAAAAGGTAATTTTATGTATTATTATCCACTTGATGAAATCAATTATAATAATTATAATAATGTAAATACGTTTATTATAGAATTAATGAAAGATTGATGAAGATAAATACAATAGTATTTAACAAAATATTAAAATCTGTTTAAATATTATTCAAAAATTAGAAATATTAGATGGTAAAGAAAATTGATAAATTATTTAAGTACTAAATTATAGAATTAATTTCAAAATTTTTCTCATAAATTAATATATTATAATATTGCCAGTTTCAGATGCTTCTTATGCCTCTACATTAACAGAATTACTTAGTAATAAACATTTATCTATTTGTTAAGTTTTTACTTTTTTTTTTATAAAATATGATGAATTTAATTATTATTGATACTTAGATTGTAAGCCATCTAACTTTTATATATCTTAACTTATATAGTTAATTAACAATTTATTTTAAAAATTTTTTATTGGTTTTTAGTCGGTAAGTTATTTTATTAAGTATATAATATTTAATTAAACTAAATTTATTTTTATAAAATCATTAAAATATTAATAATATTGCAGAAAGTTAATTATTCCAATTAATTAATTACACTTTTTGATGTAAAGTAATTTAATAAAATAAATCATAAGTTTATTTTTATAATTTTTACAGTAATTCGTCAAGAAGTAGCGAATAAATTCTTTGCAGTTTGACTTAAGATGTCTGCATGTCTGCCTGCTCAAAAGTTGAGTCGATATGTGATTGGTTAATTTCAGTATACAAGCTATTATAAAGGGTAATTGATTAGTATTTTTACTATAATTTAAACTCAAATAAATTTTTTATTTAAAAAATTAATCTTTTAGAATGTAAGTTATTTTTTATTAATTATCAGTATATAATTATATTTTACTATAATTTAAACTCAACTAAATTTTTATTTAATAATATATTATTATTAGATGGTAAATTATTTTTATTGATTATCGATTTTGCTTCGATATTTTTATTGATCTCACAAATAACTACAAATCAAGTTTTTTATATTGAAATAAGCTACATTGATATATTTTAAGTTAAGCTAGTCATTTGTAAAATTATTAGTATTATTAAAAATAACCAAGCATAAATTACTGTTACTGATTTTATTGATCTTGAGTATTATTTAATTCCTAAAATGGATCTTTATATTATTAGAACTAATTGTTATAGTATCAATCATTGTACTTTTATCTATTTTTTTTCAAAAAAAAAAATAATTATGCTAGATATAATAAAAAAATATATAAAATGTAATTCATTAATAAGTGACTTAATCCATCTAGTAATGTTGTAGAATATTTTGATAAAATGTAATAAAGGATTTGGAGTTGATAAATTGGATGCTATTTAACATAATATAATTGAATTAATGCTTTAAAATTTAATAAATACTTAAATAATGAAAGATTAACATACCTGCTTCAATATTATAGTCAACATCATAAAATCACACAATAACTTATAAGTATAAAAATGTCGCTTGATCTTAGAATTATTATTCCGCTCATTTCGAAAATAAAGTTCATACTTGTGCATTTATTGAGATTCGATATTTTCGACAAATTATTTACTGTATATCATTCGTTGATAGCTAACTAACTAACTACACTCACTTTATTTATTCGGGAAAAATCCATAGGATGCAACGACCTAATTCAGGAATTTCATTCCTCAAATGACATCATCTATGAGAAGTACTCTGAAATGGTAGGATCGGGTCAGATTTCAGAAAACTTGAAGTGTGCAAATTGACTTTAAAAGATATTTGGGTCAACATTTACAAACCTGAACTGACCCGATTATTGTTTAAACTAGGAAAACTAGGAACATCTCGAGTTTTACGGATAATATTAATGCTGAGAATCGAATTTCGTTCGATAATACAAAATCATTATTGTTTATTGTAATTTATTTAATAATGCTAGGCAACATAAAAATTAACATCATCATTTGGCTCCGTTTTTTAATAAAATAAAGCATTAGTTTAGTTAATGTATAACGAATTTTGGCATATTTATGTATCAAATAGATCATTTTCTTCAAAAAGCTCTTTTGTAACAAGTCCACTACGCATTTATTGGCAATGGTGATCTAGCATTTCAGAAAATATTTCATATACTATATATTCTAAAAGATGAAAATAATAGGTGTCATTAACTTAACACTATTTCTTAACATTCTCTTAGGTTTTTATAATGTATAGCTAAGCAAGAAAAGATATGTTGGTTCAAAACTTGTGAGAATTATTTTTAAACTCGTGAAAATTTTTGCAAAATCTTCAACACCATCAACTACTTCATCAATACTTTCACCCTATAATGTTATTTGCATGAAATATATAATTACGGTGAAACCTCTCTAAATGCACCCCCTTAAATTGAAAAAAAATGTGCATTTAAAGAGGGTGTGCATTTATAGAGAGAAATTTTATATGATCTTTATAGACCTAGGATGTGCATTGATAGAAAATATATAATACGTGCATTTAGAGAGGACTTACTAAGTTCTTTGCCTCCACAACTTATAGTCCTAATTTCATCAATCTGTATTTTCAAAATTAATGATCGAATCTTCTGATTTTTATTTTTTTTTTATAAACGAGCACAAATCAGTTTGTAAGTTTGGAGGAGGTATTTGGGTTTGAGAATGAAAAAAAGATTAACAAGCTCATCACATGATCGTGAATTAGTTAATTTAAATTTATAAATTGTTGATTGTTGAGTAGTTACTGGAATATGGTTAAATTAGTGTTCTATGAAGATTATACGGGAATTATCGAGGAGAAAATAATCAAAGTAGATTCTATGGAAATTCTTGGATTATGACTAAAACCAAATCAATTTATGATTAATTTAACCAAAAATAGTCATTTCAGGAAAAATATAATGTTTCAAGACATATTCATCCCCAAATGTTAATATGGGTTCATAGAGAGATCGACATCAAGGCATTTATTCAGCCGATTTGCATTCAAAATTTAATTATGACACATGCACATTTACTTTTTTTTAAAGTTATCTTACTAGTGTCCTTGAAATCAGACAATGGATTTTTTTTTTGACATGTGAATGATGAAAAAAAATTTTTTTTCTTACAAGGGTATGCATTTGTATTGCATTTTTTTGCATAACAATCGGTATCAAGAAAATAAAGGCATGTGGATAAATTAAAGTGAATAAGTTCTTTTTGGTTCACATAAATAAAGCTATTTAAATGTAAATATTAATGTAAAAGGTTATTTATTCTGCAGTTCTTCTATGGGGTGGGGTAAAAAAAAAATAAAAAAAAATTCCTAAATTTGGATCAGAACGACACACATGACGATCATCTCATTTAAAAAATTAGATTCGTATTACATTTATAGGATTTTTACTGCGATAGATTTCAAATTCATTTTTTCTTTTTTTTTTATTCCCATACATTTTCGTTTTTTTTTAAAGAAATATTTCTTTTTTATAATAAAAATACCTTCTAAAATATAACAAAAAAAATATGGCAATGGATTGCCTCGGAGAAATTTTTAAATGTTTTCCGGGTGATAATAACACATTATTCCAATGTATGTTGGTAAATAAAATGTGGTGTGCAAGTGCAGTGGCCACCTTATGGAGGGATCCTTTTGCGATGTTAATAGCGAAAACGGAATCATCAAGCCTCTATAATGATAATGCTTTAACCGACCAAGAAACTAGAGCACAAGCATCGAGATTTCTGACCGTTTTTCTTGAAAAGTTGTCAGAAGAATCCCGTTCATTATTAATTCGCAATGGAATAAAGTTACCGAAAATCTCAACAAAGAAACCAATGTTTGAATATTTAGAATTCATTAGTACATTTGATATAGTTAGATTTAGTCTAACGGTATCATATTGGATATTTTGTGGAGGAAAACGTGGACGTAAAACAAGGTTTCAATGTTTCCTCGTAGAACAAGAAATTTATAAAGTGGTTGTCAATAGATGCCCTCATATCATCAAGTTTCGTTGCGTGGAAGACTTTTTTGAATGTGACTCTGATTTATTACCCGTATTTAATTTCACTTATTTACTTTCTTCATCTAATCAAATGTTTTCAAATATTCGAGAATTTGAATGTTCGGCAGGATTTACAACCGATCAAATTTATTTCGTATTATCACAATTAATAACCAAATTAGACACACTTAAAATCAGTTCAGCGCCAGACTATTTTGATGATGATTTTTATGGATTAACAGAATTTATAAAAGCACAACAATCTTTACGTAATATAGAATTTATTTGTCATAATAAAGAATTTGATGACTTACAATATAGAAATAAAGAAATTGGTAAGGCTTTAGAGAAACAAGCTAAATCTTTGATTAGGTTGAGAATTCATGGATATCAAGGTGTTCCATTCGAAACGTTTTGTTATTTTGAGAATTTAAGAGAAATGTCGTTATACTTTTTTGATGACATGCCGCAAGAAACGGAAGATAAACTAGTAAGGATGAAGTTTAAAAAGCTGCATAAATTTTACGTTAAAGCAGCCTCATTAGATTTCAGCAAGATTGCTAAATTTATTAGACAGAATGGTAAAAACTTGGTCGACGTTAAAATAGAAGTAGATAGTAGTTTGGATAATGAACAATCAGGGTTAATATTAGACGCGGTGGCATATAGCTGTCCGAATATAATTACATTTCACGGAACAATCGACCCTATAAATGTTGAATCACAATTACGTTTTTTCTGCAAGCAATGTAGAAAATTAAATAACCTTGGACTTAATTTAGTCGAAGATAAATTTGACGCGTGTGATATTTATGACATTTTAAATGTACTTGGAGAATGCGCTCCTCGCAGCATATTTAATTTCATATTTGAAGGGGATTGGGATTATTTGAAATGTACTTTGGAAGCTTTTTTGAAACAACGACAATCGATCGCACCTTTTAGAGTCATCTATATTGGGTATATAGATATAGGCGGAATGCGAAAAAGTAAAGGGGATATTTTTGAAAGTGAGAATTATAATTCTGATTATGATGATTCCGATTATTCGGATTCTCAATTTGGTAGTACTACACATTTTGGTGATATGGATTTTATTAACTGTGGGGATTCAAATGGGGATTCATTTGATGATGACTATGATTTTGGGATGAATTCTCTCACTAAATATTTCGAAGAAGGAATATTGGAAATTCGTTCTCCTATACATGGCGATTTCAAATTTTGATTTAAGTGAGCCTAGCTCTTTCTTTAGCGAGATTATTTTCTTTTTTTTAAAGTATTATTAGACATATTAATAGGTCGTGAATAACGTAATCCCACAACTTTTATATGGAATCATGTATATATTCTTTTCAATTTTTTTTTTGATAATTTTGATAATTTTTTAATTTTTTTTTTTTTTTAAAAAAAAGTCAAATATTTATACATTTAGAGTACTGGTATATTTTATCTGAATAAATCATTTATAATTTTTTTTTATTTGTTTTATAATTTTTCATCACTTTCAACTTACTGCATACTAATCTCGTCAATTTTTACGCGATTTTATTAAATTACGACGTAATAAATTAAAAAGTTCAATATCGTAAAAAAAAAAAATTAATCAAATGTTTAAAAATCTTCTAAGAACATAACGATGTTTCGATAATCACGTGAAAGAATTATTATTTGATTACTTGATTACTCATCTGTTTGATTGTTCTTTCGACAGTACATTGGAATTGGACGACAAAAGTCCAATGAATTGAAACGGAACGGAAAGCTTGGGACGCTATGCCGTTAACTTACTGCGTCGTATTCGATGATGCAAATTATTATGTATGAATCACGTGATAAAAATTTTCACTTAAAAGAAATTTGAACATTTGACTGATTCTTTTTGCTTGACCTAGTTAACATTGCCTGAAGAACATTCATGTCCATTATAATAAATGCATGTATTGAGTCCAAATATAAAATATTAACAATGGTAGGATTGAATGTGATGTAGAATGCATGCGATAGTTTATGATCTTTGCATGCATATACTGTATATACAATAAATACAGTATTTACCCCATGAAAATTGTCTTTTTTGAAATTTCCTTTTTCTAAGTTTTTTAATTTATAATTTTACTATATGAACCTAAACTTCATAAGATATTTCGGATGATTTGTGATGAAATTTCTTATAATTTCTATGATTTCTACAACGATATGAGGTTGAATTTTCAACAATTCGCTTTTGCTTTGATGCACAACTATCATATCTTCATCAACGTCATTATTAGCTATTACCGTTGTTACCGTTGTTGACATCTATTCAATACCGTCATTGTCGTAATCTTCTCCTTCATCTCGTCATTTTTGATATATTTCCATCTCGTCATGCTTTTTAATTTCTTTCTCTTCATTATAACTTCCATTAATTCTATAAAGCAATTTTAATATACACTTAGTTTTGGTATAATAATGGTGGTGATGGGATCGTGAAATTACACCTCGGGCGATTCGGTTTTTTATTCGTATTTCGATTATCCGATTTCCGTAGATTTTATCATAATGTTCACATATCATGACTGTGATTAAAATGTCTTTAAATTAATAATTTGAATAATCCCCAAAATTACTTTGTCAGAAATTTCAACGACAGAAATGAGAAAATAAATAAATGGTTCGATACGTACAAAATTCTAATCTCAAAGGAACTTCCATTGTTCGATAAAAGTAATTTATTACCTTTGGCTAACGTCTTAGATTGGCAAAACATTGACTTTTTCAATTTGAATACATCAAACAAGAATGAAGACTGAGATCTTGTGTGTATCATGTTTCCAACAATACCCTTTATAAATTACCCATGGTATTATTATTGTGAAGCATCCAGAGCTTTTCAAATGCGAGAAAATTTTATTTATTAATAAAAGAGTTATTTCGACATGTCCCATTTCTTTCTTTAAATTAGTACGTGAGTAAAATTTCATTTTCAGATATCACGATGTCGCTTATATCTATCTAAATGATCACATAAGTCGTTTTGACTCTTTTTCAACAACATTTATTACATTTATTATTACTTTGTAGGAATAATAGAAAATAATGCTATTTACAGATCCAAATCAAATACTTTTATTAGAATTCCAATTTCAGTGATTGAAGAATATTAAAGACAAAGTATTGAAGCTAGCTCGATAACAATTTTAAAAATCAATATTCGTTTATATAGAAATATTAAATTTAATGCATTAAATTTCTCAATGCCGGTTAAAAGAATAATATCTGATATTTGTGTTCATAACAGATAATTTTGCAATACATAAAAAACTCTTTTTGAATATTTTTGGTTACCGACATAATTGCGATTTGAATAATTACTTACGTGATACTGCTAAAACAAATCTTTATATGCCTTATTTTTGGAAATTTCAAAAACAAGTATTATTGAATTAAAGCAACAACTTAAATATTAATATTTAATTAAGGTAATATATTTGTAAATAAGTTTCAATAGAATTTGATGTTTATTCAATGCAACATCTGTTTTCCAGATTAATTAAAGTGTGATGCAGTGGCAAAAAGTCTAACCCATGTTTATTAAATAGTTAATAACCAGATAATTACGTGTCATTGTTCTTTAGCCCATTATATTCGGCTTTATGATAACTGTAATGTTTTTGCAAGTTTGTAAATTCCAAAGACAAGTCATTTTTTGTTTTGAAAAATTTGAGGAACAAACCATTTACAGTC
>CAMKVN010001914.1:0-15835 GCA_946474995.1 Funneliformis geosporum
ATCCTAAGAATCCTACGAATCCCCAGAATCCTGTGGATCCTAAGAATCATCAAAATCCAGAATTATGCAGATCATTTAATTTGTGATTGACATAAAATTAATTCCAGTAACTTCTGTAAATTATTTAATAATTCTTTGTAGATTAACTTTTCAATAGTGAATTTTAGCTGGTAACAGCATGTTAGTACATACGCCTATCGTATCAGTACATATGAAATTCTTATGAAAATCGTCTAGTTTTATATATCGGCTGATACCTGAACTGATGGCTTATTGCTATATAATGAAACTTTAGCTTAATAGGAGACTCGCGGTTTAACCACTGAGCCAGAGATGCTGATCTCTCAAATCAATTTTACTACTATTTTAGAAAATCAATTTATGCAGATCGTTTAAAGATCAATTTTGCAGATTTAATTTTAAGGATAACAGTATTTAATCAGATTATTATTTTAGAAAATAAAAAAAAATAATAATTATTTAATAATTTGTTTAAAAAATTAGATATAATTTTAGATAATATATTAACCAATCAAATTTACTTTAGTTATGTGATTTTGTATTATATTAGCAAAAAAATTGAGAAAATTTTTTTTATTTGCTTAATCAATTTTTTTTTAAAGAGTTATTTAATAAAAAATTTTATAAAATTCTAATTACTAGTTTATCAAGTATATTAAAGGTTTATTATAAAGGCACTGTACTATAGTAAATTTGAAAATCTGATGTTTAGATATATATTGTTTTAAAATTTAAAGTTTTGGTATTTAATATGAATCCAACAAAAATTACCTATATCAATTTATATTATCAATATAATCATATTTTGAAATAGTAGTGCTCTATTAGAAAAAATCCAGGAAAGCTGAGAACCAGATATATACTAGCAATTTGGACATAATAAGTATTAAATTGAACAATGATATTAATGATTAGAAAGAAAAATGAAAAAATTGAACTCATTCATCTAAAAATATAAATCTTTAAATTGTAGGTGATTTTTGTTTGAGTAAGTTCTTGTTTTAAAAATGATTAATCACATAACATTATAAAATTTAACTTTTAAGTTAATGATACCTCATTATTAAAATTCTCTATACTATATGCTAATTATTATTTTATTATGTATTAACATTTTCTCTTTTTGGTTTTTAAGTGTTAAAACCGGTTTGTGAAAATAAAACCGGTTACACGTGGATCATATGGATGTGTTTCTAGCAAAATCAAGGTATGGATCATATGATTTACTATATCTCATAACTTGATTTTACTGGAAACGTTCCCATATATGAATTTGGCTTTGCGTCGGTATCATTAATTTCTCAAAAATCAAGGGTTTGAATGCTAATAGCAATAAAAAAAAATGGATAAATAAATACAATGCACGAACCTGCATGCAAGGTACAACCGGGGATAAAAATTGACGTTGCAATCTTAACTTTATTATCAGTGTGTATTCGATTATCTTTTCAATAAATAAATTTTTTGAATAATTATTGTCTTTAATTCAAAATAAAATTTAGTGAATTTAATTTCATGAGCATGTGTATACCATAACTTTATTTACTTGTGATTATCAACAGAGACGTTGTTTATTCGGTTAAAGAAAAAAGAATAGAAGAAAACCATATACTTATTCATATATTTGCTAATCATAAAAAAGGGGGGATAAAATCGGATGTTGTATTCCAATCCTTTAAAATCAAAATCCAAATAAATAATCATTTTAGGAAATCATGCGAGATGTGCAATTTAAAAAAAACCTAAAAATGGTATTGAATATAAGGAAATTTTCTAGAATTTTATATTTTTCGTTCTCAATGGCATGATGTTGCTTTTTTACTAGCATTTCTTTATAAAGGTAATCAAAGGAATGATCCAAATTAATCGGAGTTTTACCGAGTTGTTGATTGGTTAAAATATTTATTCATTATCTGAGCGGAAGAGCAAAGCAGATCAGCCCATTAATTTATTCATTTGCAATATTTCCATATGCTTTAAAGTATTCCTTTATTAGTTGGTCTTAATCTAAAGGATTTCTTTTTCAAAAGAGTTTCTAAATTTGGCGGATTTGCTAATTTTTTTTTTTCAATCGCATGATATTTTTAATATGCGAAAATCAAAGTGAATATGATGATTGGTGCAAATTTATATAATGCTAATTATTTTTTGTTTCAATTAATGATGTAACCTACGAACTGGTATTTCTAAATTTAGTTATGTAAAATAAATTACCAACGATTATTCCTAAAAATTTCTTTATTATTTATATTTAATATAACCACATAATTTCAAAATGTATAAATACCCTCAACGAGTAACCGTCGATTAGTTTCGAACTTTTCTCACAAAAAAAAAGTAAAAAATAAAAGAAATCTTTTGTAGAAAAAGTTATCTTTACGATCCCAACGTATCACGAACGTGCAGTGTCAAAGAAAAAGTATCGACAAAATACAATTAAAAAAAAGACTTTTTTGTTTTCTTTTTTATCCCTTAAACGAACATATTATATTTATTTGCAACAAAAAAATAAAACCAAAAAAAAAAAAATCATATATTATATGCATTTATCAAATCTATAAAGAATTTAAGATAATCATTATATTATATTAAATAATTATGAAATTATTATTATCTATCCTAAACCTTTTTCTATTCGCCTCCATTGCTATTACTATCGAGGCTGTTCCTCGATTATCTACAAGAAATGAAACACACATTTCGAGTGGCAAATGGAAATTTGTTGGAAAGTGAGTGTTAAAAAATTTTAATTTTTATCAAATTTATCAATGACCCAAATTTAGTAATACATTTCTAACAAATCAAATTAATAGAACCGGAGTATCTGCAATGCACATGACCCTCATTCGGCCAACAAAAGTTTTAATAATCGATAAAGGTAATTGCTTGTTTAACTAATACGACATGATCTACGTTTTATATACATACCATAATATATACTAACTATATTAAAAATAACTCGCCGCATATAGCCGGTATAAACCCAGAAGCTTTGTTGTCCAAAGGAAGATACGCTTATTCGACACTGTACGATTTGAGTACGAATACTTATCGTGTACTAAGCCTGCATACAAATACTTTTTGTTCGGCCGGTGCATATTTGGCCAACGGGACCATGGTGGAAACCGGTGGTGCCGAGGACACTGATGGAGAAAAAAATGGATTTCAATCGGTTCGTATGATTGACGGATGTGACGATAAAAGTTGTGATTGGTTAGAATTTCCTTATAATTTGGATTCTCCGAGGTGGTATAATACAATGGTTTCCTTACCTGATGGTCGTGTATTTAATCTTGGCGGTTCGATCAAGGCTGCTGCGATCAACAGTAAGGAAATTGAAAATCCAACCTTTGAATTTTATCCAAAAGAACATGAAAAAGGTCTTAAAATTCAATTTTTGGAGGATTCCTTTCCATTTAATCTTTATCCTATCGTGATGGTATTACCTGGACCAGAAGGTCATAATCAATTATTCTTATCCGCAAATAAGAAAGCTCAAATTTGGGATTACGTTACGAAAGAAACTGTAAAACATTTACCTGATATTCCAGGTGGTCCACGTACTTATCCACTTACCGGTTCTGGCGCTTTGTTACCTTTAAGACATGAAAATTATTATAAGGCTGAAATTCTGATTTGTGGTGGTGGTACCGAAATGAAGAGTAAGGCTCCTGCAGAAAATACTTGTGAAAGAATCGATTTATCTGTAGATGATCCTCAATGGGTCGAAGAATCATTTGGTAATAATGAACCAACTGGTCGTGTGATGCCTGATGCTATTCTTTTACCTGATGGTAATGTTTTATTTGTAAATGGAGCCGGTCAAGGGTTCGCAGGTTGGGATAAAAAAGCTAAAGGCAAGAGACCATTTGAACATACGGCGAGTTTACCAACAAAAGCTCCACTCTTATATGATCCTTTAGCAAAGAAAGGTTCAAGGTGGAGTAAGCTTGCCGAAGATCCACTTGTAAGGGTTTATCATTCATCCGCTACTTTAATTCCTGATGGTAGTATCTTCGTAGCTGGTAGTAATCCAAATAGAAATTATTGTAGTATTAAAGATTGTGAATATCCAACCGAACATCGAGCCGAAATATTCACACCACCTTATTTATTAAATGGAAACCCTAGACCAACGATCACAAAAGTTTCAGGTACCAAGAATCTCAATGGGGATGAAGCAGTTGAAGTAACTTATGGACAAAAAATCCCAGTATCGGTTGACATTGACAGTTCAGATCAGGAATTTACCGCTTCATTATCGCACATGGGATTCATCACACATTCACAACACATGTCTTCTAGAGTAGTCACGTTAAAGGTAGAAAATGTACAAAAGTCAGAATCAGGTTTTACAATGGACATTACAATGCCACCAAATTCAAATGTGTTTCCACCGGGAAGACATAATTATTTATTCGTTCTCTACAAGGGGACTCCCGCTAAAACAGCAATAGAATTGCATGTTAATCCGTCCATTATAAATTAATTAATTAATTTAAATTTTATCCATTTATTATTGTATTTTTAGATTTTAATTTTCAACATTGTTTTTTTCCTTTCTACACAATTCAATTTAACATGCGAATATGGTGGATTTTTTTACTATGTAATTTTTGGAAAAGTTCATGTATACATTTAGAATATTTTAGAATATATTTGTTCAAACAAATAAAATGTTTGTTCTTAATTAACAAACCTTTTGTTTTCTTAAGGTGGACTAAAGTGAAATAACCATTACATAGCGCTCCTTTAATGTTTCAAAATTTAATTAGCTCACTGTTTGTTTCAAAAGTATAATTCTGTTCATATAATTGTGTAATAAACTAATAGTTCTAAATAGGAAATTGTTTTGTTAAGGAGTAAAATGATTTGTTTTTCGATCTATTTATGGTTTGATTAATAATAAATTTTAAAGAATTTTTTGTTTCGTTTGATCAATGGAAATTTTATCGGGAGATTTATTTTTATTTTTAAAACCGCATTCACAGGTCTGTTCCAATGTCGATCAATTAAATAATTCCTTTAACAAGGTTACTACTATAAAGAAAATTAAAAAAAGATTTTATAAATAGAATTCAACAAAACAATCTGTTGAACTGAAAAACATAATAGTAAAATTTTTAGGGGTTAGTGATCTTTTCTTGTTTTATATTCTTTCTGTAGTCATTTGATTTGATTTTGTTAAAGGAATCAGGGGAAATATAAAAAATTTTTTTAAAAAAAAAATACGTTGTCACGTGATATTTTAACATGGTAGTGTTATAAGATTACATACTTATCATGATGCTAGGAATGCCAAATTAGACTATTAAATATCAATTCAATAAATTCCAATGTCTATTTGAAACAAACAATTTCTTTAAAGCAAATTAGGATGTATATATATTATAAGGAAAAAAAAAATCCTTCTTACCGAGAAAAATGATGCTAATATTAAAGCACTTTATTTATTCTCAATATATAATTTTCATATTGGGCGATATTAATTTTTTTATTATAATCAAAAAGTCACATAATACGTCTCGCGATATATGAAATTCTTATATAATTAAAGACTTATTTCTTTTCGCGTTTCATTTCTCGCAAGAATTATCTAGGAAATTACACAATTAAACTTATTGTGATAAAGAACGTCACATATGGTGGACGTTTCTTAGTAGTAAATTCTTTACTTTCATAGATAGGTTTTGATGTCGTTTTTAAAGTCTGCATATTCCAAATCGATTCGCATTCACTCCTCGAAGTGTAAAGCACGAAGGGTTATTAGCATAAAACGAATTGCTTCTTTCTATTTATTAATCGTCATAAGGCATTTCTCCAATATGCAATATAGGTTATCTTCACAAAGAATTTCACTTTCACACCTCCGCTATTCGTCACTCGTTAATTGTCTGCGACTATCACGTGATTACGAGAAAATCGCAAAAAAAAAAAATTATCGTAATCATTTATGGATCTTTATCCTTAATCTATGTAACAACATGTAATAAATGACTTTCTTTATAATAGTAATGATAAATCTCAAAATTTGATCATTCGGTCTATCCCCCCCCCTTTTTTTCTGCGAGACTTCCCATAAGTTGGATAATTGTGCGGATAATGGGGAAGCCCATTGTTCTATCATAACAGGGGAATATATACTGTAGCTTGCAAGATTACATTGTCTAAAATAATGATGGAAGTCGAGATACTTGGGAAAGGCTGTATCGCCATACATATATAACAATATTCAATTAACTTATCAAACTTTGAAATGAATTCTCTTTTGCACTTTTTTAATTTCCCTTTTAACAGGAATTTCCGATATAATCAGGACGATCCTTAATGATGTTGAATCGGTTATATTTCCATTTTCCAAAGATTCTTTTGTTCACGGAATTGCCCCTTCAATATCCTTATGAGATTGACAACACATGCATGAATGATGCTAGTGAGGTTTTTTCTGAATAACCATATGTTGGCGAGTCAATTTCATTCATCAGCTTTAATCCAAGTTTACTGCACAATTCAAAAGTCCGATTGATATTACTTATTATTTCTTCTTAATAAAAAGTCTTTAGTTTTGATAGACATATTTTATCAAGAAGTTGTGTGCTTATTGAAAGTTTTTTTTTTTAACCATTGTCATACAAATTCGATCATTGGAAACCCAAAATAAAAATAATAAATAAAAATAATAAAGTCAATAGTGACCAATGAAATGGAAATGATTTTCCATATTCTTACATTCTTTTAATTTTAAACTCATACTTTAAAAGTTTTTTTTTAATGATATAAATTTATTTTTTATGACATTTTTTAATGTCAGAGATTTTAAAAATAGCGATTAATAATTTTTATTTAAAAAAATAATATATCGGATGATGGACGGATTGTCGGATAACGGATCTACTTTTTTTGGTAAATGTATCTCTGTTATCAACTTATCAAGGAAAGGAAATTTTTAGTTAATTACGTTGGGGGAAACGATTCTAAAAAGTAAATCATTTCCACTTTTGTCAACATCTTTTTTTTTTTCGTGGCGATCAGTCTTACAATCTATTCGCAATTTTTATATATATATATAAATATATATTTTTAGAATCCATCGATATCAGAATTTTATGAAAAGTTAAATGAAATGTATATAAAATGGCCAAAAGAAATGAATCACAAATTCGTTCATCATCATCTAGAGAAAGTCCGAATGAAAATAATTTAGATAATCAAGAACATAATGATAATAATGGGGTGTATCCTTTTCCACATGATGACAATGAAATAGATCGATTACATTCGCAACATTATTATCTTCGGATGATTTGGCAGAATAACTTTTCAGTTCCAATCAAACAACAATTGATAGAAGGTGGAATGAAAGTTCTTGACATTGGGTTCGTTAAAATCAATATTACAATAATTTATTTAAGCTTTTTTTTTTTTAAAAAAAAAAACCCGTATTTAAACTAAAAATACATATACATATATATATATATATTTATATATTTAAATTTAAATTTTTGATAAGAACGGGAAGTGGAATATGGATCCTTGAAATGGCTTCAGAATATCCACTCACAACATTCAAAGGAATCGATGTTCATCAGTTATTTCCAACAGATTGTTCACCAAAAAATTCAGAATTCATTCAATGTGATGTATTAGAGGGTATACCTTTTGAAGATGAAACTTTTGATTTTGTTCATGTTAGGGATTTAGTACCGGCATTCACGCAAGATCAGTGGGAGAATGTACTTTTACGCGAAGCTTTGAGAGTTTGTAAAATTGGAGGTTGGATTCAATTTATGGAATGGGATCCTATTTTTATAAACGAAGGTCCAAATATAAAAAAATTTAGTGATTCCATAATAGAATTTTCAAAATCCAAGCAAGGTAATCTAATGATACCTGAAAAAATAGACGACCATTTACTATCTACCAAGAAATTTTCTTCGGTTATACACGAACATAAATATTGTCCAACAGGTAGTTGGGGCGGTACTTTGGGTAAAATGGTATAATGTCATTTAATATTAATTTAAAAATTATTTTTTAAGAAAAAAAAAGTTTTAAATAACAACATTTGCTTTGTTTTGCTTAGGGACTAAATGATTTTATGCAAGCTACAGAAGCGATCAAGTCGAATTTTAGCAATTTTCTAAACATGTCATTACAAGAATATGAACAATTCGTTCAAGATTGCGTACAAGATTTTGAAGAAACGAGAACTTATACAAAAACGCATCGTTATTATGGACAGAAAATATCAAATTAATAAATGCGCGTGAAATTAATAGTCTCGGCCTCCTTTTTTTTTTGCACGTCCTATAAAACTTATTTGTAATTAAAAAAAATCAATAAAAATATATTAAAATACAACTAAATACAAATAACATATTCTATCTATGGTTAAACTAAATACACAATAATAATATTTATCCTCTCCTCTTTGGAGGTCTTCCTTCATCTTTTCCATTATGTCCATGTTTCCCTCTTGTTCCTCCATGCGTTGCTCCGGCTTGGCCTTGAACAGCTGAAGGTACTGTTGGTGGTACTCTCATATTATTATCTTCACTTTTAACAGCCCGTGACGGATATTGATACGGTTGTCCTTCAAATGAACTTTACATTGAAAATTATTAATAAATTTTCATGCGCATCAATTTTTTTTTTTAAAAGAAAAAATATCCTTACTCCATAGACGGTGTCGGTTCTTCTTCAAAATATGGGTGATGCAAAGCTTCTTCGGCAGTGATACGCATAATTGGATCATATCCTAACATTGCTGCCAAAAGCTCATAACCTGCATCCGACTTTGATGAACATGTTTGATAAAATTCATGAAGTCGATTCGGAGATCTTAAAAAAGTTTGAAAATATATATGTTTTTAAAATAAATAAATGAATAAAATTGATTCCATCCACTCGAAGTTGCTAAACTTACGATCGAAAACCACTTAAATTATGATATTCCGGCTGTTGGTCAATGGTGGGCCATTGGTCCTCTAAACAAAAAAAAAAATAAAAATTCCGATTAGCTACCCTCCTCAATCAAATTAATTCAGATAATTCAAATCAATTTAAATTTAACGAACTTGTTGGTTTTCCCAAGACTTCGAAAATCTTTGTCAGTTGATTTTTCTGAAATGGAACATTCTTTTTATTGTCCATTTTAGCTTCTTCCCCTTTGAAAATAGGTCTCAACGTCAAAAGCTCGGCAAAAATGCAACCAATAGCCCATATATCTATCGATTAAAATAAATTAAAAAATAATGACTATTGACTACATAGGATATTAAATTAAATATTTTCCAAGTTAAATCTTAACCTATAGCCTTTGTGTAATGTCTTGACCCCAGCAAGAGTTCAGGAGCTCTATACCATATTGTTACAACAACCTTGTCACCATTAAACAACGGCTGTAACGGACGCTCATAAATTCTTGCTAAACCCAAGTCCCCTAAATTAAAATTAATTTGAATTTTGAATTTTTTTTTTAAAATTATAAAAAAAATTTTGAAATTTACCAATTTTCACAACACCATCATTAGTCACCAAAATATTAGCAGGTTTCAAATCCCTATGCAAAACCCAATTTGCATGGAGATACGCTACTCCATTAAGTAATTGCCATAAAAACGATTTTATGGTAAATTCGGGAATTGGTTTTCTTTCATGTTGGCTATGATGGTGAATAATTTGCTAGTTTTATTTAGATGATTAATTAAAATTTAATTTTATCAACCAAAAGCAAATCCAAAGCAAGATTGAAATTATTAATCACTTATTTACAAGAAAATCATGTTCAGCAAATTCAAACACCATATGAATTGAATTATCCTCTAGCAACACTTCTTGTAGTGAAACAATATTCTGATGTCGAAGTTCTCGACATAACTAAATTATTAAATTATTTCGAAAAAAAATTCTTATTAAATAATCAATTGATCTTTTAAAAAATAATAATATCTTTAATTGAAAATACCGAGATTTCTCGACATGCAGACTGCGAAATTCCAGTATATGTATGAATATCTCCTTCTTTATCTGGTTTGAACTTCTTTATCGCATATACAAGCTCTTTTTCTTCACCATCAGCACTACAAAATAAATCAATTAAGTAAATAAACAAACAATTTACCCTTTTTTATTATTATTTAAAAAAAAAATTATTTATTTTTTTCAAAATAGTTAAAAATAGTTGAAATGATCAAACTTTAATCTTAATCAACCTTTTTACTGTCTTTTTTGCCTTGGCTTTATAAACCCTTCCATAAGTACCTGAACTGATAAACCCTAATACTTGATATTTTGCTTCAACTCGAACCCTTTCAGTTTCTCGTTTTGCTCTAAATTCTGCCAACATAACAAAACAATTGCTGATCAATCAAATGAAACAGTCTCATTTTTATAACCTTGAAGTGGGCCTATGAGGTTCGAGAAAAAAGGTGCAGTACGACCAAACAATTAATTTTCAAACCACGTGATTAAGTGAGAGGTGGTTAGTAGAAAAGGGGGAAATCTAAATTTTGGTCAAAATTTATATTATTGGACCACTTGGCTGATCTCAATCATGTGCACAAATTTAGCTTAATAATAAAAATTAACAAAAATTTTGGATTTCCCCCTTTTCTACTGACCGACCACCTCCCATTTGGGGCCTTTGACAATAGAAAGGGGGGGAAAATCAATTTTACTTTTATATATTTTCAGAGGTGGTGTGCTATTATAATTGAGGTACAGACCATATGTTTCGTACCTCAATTTTAATAGCATACCTCAAATTTAGCGTTAACTCATTTTTTATTTTTCCGGCAGTTTCCCCCCTTTCTATTGCAAAGGCCCCATTTATCGGATGGTTAAAGTCGAGTCCATGGGTTCGAGCGATGTAAAATTAAAAATTATGCAAAAATATGCAAAAAAAATATTTTATATAGTAAAAGATGAAATTTCAATTTATTGATTATTAAAAAAGGTTAACCATATATAAATTCAAGCTATTTTGAATCCTTTGATAATCGTTCTGATGTCATAACCATTGACATTTTGTGAAAAAAAATATGCGGATGATCTATTCCTTACTTGATAAATACAATATAAGGTCACGTAAAAATGCAAAATGAGTTATGCGAAATTATGCAAATGCACAAATCCGTGGGCTCTAACGTAGAGCTAGTTGAATCATTCGATTAGAACGTCAACTGTCCTTTCAAGAAATTGCGTAAGTTGCTTACATGGCAAGAATTTTATTAAGCAATTTGTATCACGAGAATTTATGGTATGACAGGCCACAAGGTACAAAGGGGATCTAATAATCAATTGTTTGAAAGTTATGGACTGATTTGATCTTTACCAATAAAGTGTATATTCAACTTTCCATTGTTTTTTATGCACATTTAAAAAAAGGAACTATTCAAGTCGAATCTGTTTCAGGGTTAAAAATACGCGCGATCATTGTATGTATGGTATGGTATTTCCTAAAAAGTTGATAAATATCTTTTTTTAAGGGGTATTACACAAATATGGTTTTGAATGTATGTATAGTAGTTCTTTTTTTTTTAGTATGTATGATATGTATATCCTAAAAACCATACATGTATGGTTTTTCATAAGAAATATTCTATACGTGTATAAATAAAAAACCATACTATACAACTATACATACATTCATTCAAAACCATACTATACATGTTTACTATATACCCTTTTTTAAGAGACCATTCAACTCTTCTGTTATTTATGTTTTTATATCCAAACTTTGATTTTCGTACCAAAATTGGTATTTCACACTCGTCGAAGACCTCCTCCGTAGGAAGCATAACATGCAGATACATTTATGACTGAATTTGGTGCATCCACGGAATTCGGGAACTGACCGATATAGATTGATCTTTAGTTTTCTTGAAAAGGTTGCTTATTAATTCAGACAATTATAAAAAGTACGTGTTTAGAAAAAAAAATTTTTATTTCAAGGAACATTTTTATTTTACCTGTAATAAATTGATTACCAATTTCTAAACAAAGACATAAGAAAAAAACGGCAATTGTTTGAATAATAAATGTCGCACGATATATATTTTTTTTTGAACAACTCATAAGGGTAAAAATTTTCTAACTTGAAATAGCAAATTAAACTTTTTTTTTTTCATTCATTATATCAATAAAAAAAATTGTGAAAAAAAATTTTACTCCGTTTTAGCAGCAGCGAAAAGAAGTTAGTAATATAATTCCGATTTAAAAAGTATAACCTTTTACCACTGCAACAGATTAAAGTTTGGGAAATATCTATCTAAGTGAGGAAGGATGTAGTTTCATCCGAGACATGTTAGATGCAAATGCATTTTTCAAATTATCCAGTCAAATAATACCTTGGCGGTTGTTTCGTTTCGTTACACCACATTATATTCTTTTCAGTTAAATTCATTTTACAATGAAGTTATTACTTTAATATAAATTTACTCAATTCAAAAATACTCCGACTTTTTTTTGAAAACGATCAAAAATAGATTTGATTAAATTATTCGTCATTTATTAATAAATTTTTTTTTTTCATGTTGGTTTTTTTACCTTATGATTAGGTGATCAAGTATAAAAGTACCGCAAATTTCATTTTTCATAATTCCAAAGAAATAAAAAATTTTCTTTTTCTTCTGTTTTTACTATTAAAAAAAAAATAATAAAAAAATAAAATATAAGTTTTTAAAACTTTCATGATAAGAATAAATATGAAAAATTGTCATCTATTATTATACTTCATTGGAACTTTACTTCTACCGATTAACAATGTTTTGGCCCTTCCAATGCAAGGTTAATTAACAAATCCAAACTTAAATCTTCTGTTTCTCATTTATGCGCTATAATTCGCTAATTTTATAATCATACCTTAACAAATTTAGCACGACAAGCTCCCACAACTGGAGATGCTGCGGGCGGAACATGGCAAATCATTGGAAAGTAAGTAACCGTTTGTTCCCCTTTTAAAAAAAAGGAAGGTGTTTAATTTATTAAAACGCGAAATTTTTTTTTTTTAATAAAATAAATAAATAAACAGTACGGGTGTCAACGCAATGCACATATTTCTATCAGAGCCCAACAAGATTGTTATAATTGATAAACGTAATTATTTTTTAATATTTTCTCCATAATCGTCATGATATACCATCTACAAAATAATCATCCCGAATTTAAAATCTTTCTAGTTGAAAACAATCAAGTTAAACAAGCAGATGGTCGACCAGCTGTTTCAACTGAATGGAATCTTGATACAAACGAAATTCGCATACTTAATGTCGCCTCAGATACCTTTTGCTCGGCGGGCTCTTGGTTAGGAAACGGAACCATGCTTCACACCGGAGGCGATAAAGGTAACCAATTCCTTGCAGAAGGACAAGAAACTTTACGATTTTACGATCCCGCAGTCGGTGATTGGGTTGAGATAATAGGATTTATGACGTCAAAAAGATGGTATCCCACAATGTTGTCGTAAGTTTCATTAACAATAATAACGATCACAATAAATAATGAAATAAATAGTTAATAAATGATTTACTTCTTTCAATAAATAGTTTAGTGAATGGAAAAGTTTTGATATTGGGAGGATCTACCACTGGTACAGGTCTTAACAGAGCCGAGATAAACAATCCTACCTATACAATTTGGCCACCCACAGATGGTGTAACACCAGATCCTGAAGTTCAATTCCAATTCCTTATTGATACCCTCCCTTATAATCTTTACGTAATGCTTCATTTGGTACCCAACTCTGAGAACAAGAATCTCATATTTGTACTTTCAAATAAACAAAGCATTTTGTACGATTTAGACACCGCTACTATTGTTAAAAACTACCCAGAAATAGCGGTTCAACGTACTTATCCTCAAACTGGCACTTCTTTAATATTACCCTTATATCCGGAAACTAATTATTTAACTGAAGTCATGGTTTGTGGAGGTCAAAAAGAATTTGAAATCCTTTCAGTTGCTGAGGCTTCTTGTGGTAGGATGGATCTAAACGCTGTTGAACCTGTTTGGACAATGGATGATTTTGGTGGTTTGCCTCGTGTTATGCCTGATTCGATCATATTGGTAAACGGTGAAATTTTATACTTGAATGGAGCCGGAACTGGTTATGCTGGTTTTCGTCAGGGTCAAAAAACGAATCCTTTATGGCCTAATAATAATCCCACATATAATCCCGTTCTTTATAATCCAATTACGAAAATATACACAAAAATGAATCCATCATCCATTGCTAGGATGTATCATTCTGTTGCTACTTTAATTCCTGATGGAAGTGTTTTCGTTGCCGGTAGCAATCCACAGGGTAACGTTGCAACAGATGTTCAATTTCCAACGGAGTACGTATAGTTTTTACCGTAAAAAAATATTTTTTTTTTTTTTTAAAAAAAAAAATAATAACTTATCCTTTACATTCTTTCTTAAAAAAAAAAAAAATTAGATATCGAGCTGAAATTTTCAATCCACCTTACCTTTTAACCGGTGCATCACGTCCAACGATTGTCACAATTGATGGATATATAGTAAATCAAGGAAGAATACCTATCACTTATGGAAATACAGCATCAATAGTTGTTCAATTACCTAAATCTGAAATTACATCGTTCACAGCTGCCATTATACATCATGGTTTCGTAACTCATTCACAACATATGGGACAAAGATATGTAGGCTTAGTGGTTAAAGAAGCTTATGTTGATACTACCACTGCCGATCAATATATTTTAACCGTTGAATTACCTCCGAATCCCACAATAATCGCTCCTGGTCCAAGTTATATACATGTTTTAAATAATAATTTCCCTTGTGTAAAAGGAGTTGAAGTTTTACTAAATTAATAACTAAGATTGAATTAAAAAAAGGAAAAAGGACACATTTTTAGATACATGTTAATTTATGTTTATATGTAATTATTTTATATTTTTTTATTTTTAACATTAATGTTAATAAAGTAAAAAGTCATAATAGATAGCAAAAGAATTATAAAGAAATATTATTATTCTGTACTCAAAGTTAAAGAATTTTTAAAATTTACGCAAAATTCACACACTTTTTCGGAAAGATTAAATTTATTAACAATTTGGGGCACTACGCGACGTTCATTAGAATTGTTAAATTTATTAGCCGAGAATTAATTGATGAGTTAACACATATTACACGTATTTAACACGTTTTTTTTTTCATCATGGAATTACAAAATATCTCAAATAATCTGTCAAATATCCAACGCTGGCTCTTTTGAACAAGAACAAAATGGAGCTTTTTCTCAATTTCTTATCAAAGTTCAAACTTAATTGGATAACATTTTCAATCAAAATACTAATCAATAACTTTAAACTATTTTTAATTGCTAAACTATCAATATATTAGAATCACGTGATCATAAATAATTATAAAATCTGAAATAATAATCATTATAAAATTTTTTGCATTTTGATATCTTTACTTTCAAACAATTCTTGTTTTTCATATCTAATTAAATATATAAAATACAACTTTTAGCTATTAGAAATATAATAAAAATGCTTTATTTTAGATTAAATTAATAGATTTTAATATTTTAATTCAATAAATATCTGATATTAATTATCATATTATGTAATTCAAAAATAAGTTTGTAAATTTATATTTATAATAGAATATATGGGTGGTATTCTATTAAAATTGAGGTATGAGAAATAGTAAATCATATGATCCATACCTCAATTTTAATAGCACACCACCCATATTCTCTAGGATTCCTCAAAATCAAATCAAATCAAATATTTAAGCAATTTGAATTTGATTTGATTTTTTCAAATTGAATCGAATTGAA
>CAMKVN010001915.1:0-15832 GCA_946474995.1 Funneliformis geosporum
ATATAATTTAACCAAGTTTTACTTTTACCATTTAGACGTCTGTCTAAACTCTTGATTTCGTCCAGCAACCTTACTTACATATTATATTTTTTAAAAGTTATTTTACAAAGAAATTTATATTAAAAACATCAATTTTTTTCTTAAATAAATTTGTAGAGAAGATAAAAATTATATATAATATGTAATTTTAGAATCTGTATAATATCTTTACTAAGTCTTATTCAAAAAAAAATTTTTTATTAAAATATATTACCTATTTTTGGAAATGATTAGCAAATGCTGGTGATTTTTAATGGTTACATTAGAAAAATCCTACTGATTAGCTATAATTAGCTAATTGGTATTTATTCTAAATTATAAATTAATATAGTAATATATAAAGATTTCTTAAAAAAATTAAAATTTATAATTATTAAAAAAAAATTATAATATTAATTAATACCTAAAATTTAACTTATAGATTTAAAAAATAATTTAAAACTTCAAAAATCTTTTTTTAAATTAGCTTATAGAGTTTCTATCCTATCTAATATATTATCCCTTCAATGGTTTTCCTTCCAAATTTAAAAGGAATTTTACTTACACTTTAAAATTAATTTTAAATATATTAAAGATTAGTTATTATCAGTTATTAAACTAATAATATTATTATAATATAATTTATGATGTTTTTTAAGTAAAATCAAAAAAAATATATATTAATTAGTAACTTTTTGCATTAATTTAAGTTCAAAGTTTTAAAAATATTTTAATAAAAGTATTTTTTTTATAAAAGCTAAAATCTAAAATTTTTAATTTTTATTATATAATATTAAAAAAACTTTACAAAATATATAAATTTATATTTAAAACATTTATTTATATATTTAAATATTATTTATTTATAAAAAAATATAAATTTAAAATTGAAAATTTTGTATATATTTAATATTTTAATTATTAAAAATGAAATTTTATTTAAAAATAATTGATTTATAATAAATTTTATAACATATTTTAACTAAAAATTAAAAAAAAATTGTAAGTTTTTATTGATTACCATTTAAGGGATAATACTTATTAAAAAAAGCTTAAAAAATTTATTAAAATATAAATTAAAATGAATTATTATAACAAAATACAAAGTAGCAAGTTAATTAAAATTATAAAACATAATGTTATAATATTAATATTACTATTTATTATAATGATATGGGAGGTTTGCTAGGAAAATGGAGCTTTGAGCATTTTTATTAAAATTTTAATTTTTATTGCATTTTAATCTAACATTATCAAACATTAAAATGCAATAAAAATTAAAATTTTAATAAAAAATACTCAGAGCCCCATTTTAGTCCAATTTATTTAAGTATTCAAGATTAATTATTTTTTTTTTTTTTTGATAATATGAAGTTATACGACAAGAATGTAGAAAAAAGCATTTAAAAATTGCTAATAGTATTGAATTAAATTTTGATTTTTTGATATACTAAATTTAAAAGTAAGTAGATTATGTTGAACAGATACTTGTTATTAGAGATAAAGTGAAAATGAAACCTCTATCTAAATTTGGAGATATTTCATTGTTTGGGAAATAATCTGCATTGCATAACGATAAACCATTTATTGAAAAAAAAACCTGCTGTTTGACCTAAACTTAATATAAAATATTCGTTCGCTTTTTTTTTTTTTTTTTTTACCACATATAATGAATCCTGAAAACACCGATCCACAACTTCAAAAAGAAATTAGTTCTGATTCAAATGAGGACTCTTCTAACATTGCACCTTGTTCGACTAACACTAGTGCCTCTGCTACAATTTCTACCGCAGCGTCATCAACATTAGCTCACTTGGACGAGTCCAATGGTATTGTTGACAATATGGAAAACCAAGACATTGAAAATATTATTGAAAAACAAGAGGAAATAGATGCTGAGCGAAAACTCGATGACTGGATATCACCAAACAGCCCTCAAGAAGATTCTGAAGACGATGACACAAATACCGAGGAAGTACTAATGACAGGAGTCGCACATTCCCATGAACAAGAAACAATTGAAGTAAACGAGCCTTTGTCACCAACATTAAAACGAAAACAACGTATGGATGAAATTTTACAGCAAGAAGATGGAGAAAGTGAACTTGAAGACGAACAAATGACTGACATTGACCAAGAACTGGATCAAGAATCTGCTTCAGCACCAATACCTGAAGGGTTATGTGTTGAGTGTCGGGATCAGGTGATTATATATTTTTTTTCCGTTACATCCTGAAGTTTATATACTCACAAAATTTTTTAAATATTAATTGAATCTATAATTAAGGATGCATCGTTCTTTTGCGAACAATGCAATGAAGATTTTTGTGAAGTATGTTTCTCCATGATTCATCGTACCGGAAGTCGACGAAGCCATACATGCAAAAATCTGAAAAAAAATGTGAAAACGAATGGTAACGTTGCTGCTACGACAAATACTTCTAATGGTGACATGGATATAGAGGTAGTTGGAATGATTTTTATTCATTACTTTATATTAAAACTTTGAATTAAAAATTGTTTGTTTATATTAGGAATCAGCTCCTGAAGAGGATGAACAGATGGATGGACCTAAATCTACTAATATCATTTCAAGTGGGAATACGAGTTTTGGGGATTGGATTGAAGACCGTGCAAGATACATTCCACTTCGTCTTACTATGGAGGAGCGCAAGCTTTTAAGATTGTAATTATCAGATATGTTATATGTGGTGTATTTCTTCGATTCATTATCTTACAAATAAATAACTACATTTTTCAGACTAGAGGCTGCTCTTAACGTTTCAGGTTTGATTATTTCTTATATAATGGAGTTTTCTTTAATTGAACCTTCAAACTATTAATCTCATTATTGATGTAGAATACACGGATAAGATTGATATCTTAACATATTCAGGTAAAGCGCGGCGTATAGTACATCAGATCAAGGATTTATGTTCCATCTTATCTGGATTGGTGGTAAGTTTACTTCGGTTAATTTCCTTAAACAATTAAAATATCACTAATTTTACTTTCGGATAACGTTTTAGGTTGCAAGGTAAATCATACTAATTAACTAATAAGGTCACGTTTAGATTATTGTAACTCATGCTATTTTTTTGATCATATTTAGTGATTACAAAAAAGGACAAGAACTCATTGCTAATAAGTCCTTTGAAGAGAATGAAGAATTTTTCCAAAAGATATTTGAAATAGGAAGGAGGCATAAAATTATGAATCCGGAAAAAATGAGAGATGCATATGGCAAATTAATGTATATGTTAATGGTAAGAATAAATCATTACTAATTATATGTATTCCGTGAAATTTATTTACTTTAATGAATTTATTTAGGATTCTGTCATTCCTGAAGTTCGAGAAATGCTTGATTTTAGCTTAATAATTCCAATAAAGACGGTCTACGGCTTTCTTAAAGAACGTGATGGAGTTAATGTACTACATCATGATCTAATAATGGATGCAACCAAGGAAATTGTAGCAGGTGGAAAGTCACGATCGCAAATCAATCAAGAAATTCGAGCGAAAGAGAGGGCTATTGAAGTTATAAGTCGCAAATACAAAAATTATAAATTGTCACAGGAGGAAATTAGGCAATGTTTATACAGCATCGGAGATAACCATGCATATTTGAGAGCAAATCGGTATATAATGTTTTATTTATGTTTATTTATTTCAAAGCAATATTAATCATTCCTTTTTCACAGTGATTGTTGTGACCGTATGTTGCAATTTTTGCAAACGAGTTTTAGCCCTAATAAAATTGAACAAGGATATTCTCTTGCTATTAGTTCAGGACGTGATGGCGCACGTTTATCTCATAGTCACGAAACGCAATATTGTTATGCGTAAGTTTAAAAAACAATGACAAGAAAATGGCAACAAGTTTATTAATCATATATATCTACATCTAATTTTTATTTTTAAACAAAAAAAAATTAAAATTTAGTAATCAAACGTTACAACTTTGGCGCGAAATTCAGCATGAAATGTTTAAACTGTGGTCACTTGCTGATCAAGACTTATTGTCGGAAGATAATCAATATAGACTGAGAGATACTGGACAAGGATTGAACAGAGTACAAATGTGTCCAGCAGTCTCAAAAGTCATGCATTCTATTTTACATCGTGCCCAACAGAAAGCCGGATATTGGGTTGGAAGTTCAGTTATTCATTTGGGTGACAAAAATGTTCCAAATGCATTAATGTTCATCGATAAAGTATGTTTTCTTTTTTTCATGTTATCTATATTTCTTTTAAACTAATAATTTTTATTGGTAGTACAATCAAGTATCCCGGATTTTGAACCCGATATTAATATGCATAGATAATATAGCACCCGTCATCGCAAAAAATAGTGGATTACGTAATTATATTGAGAAGAGTTTTGGAAGCGTTGATCAGTTAAAGAAAAGTATATTTACAGATTTCTTCCGGTATGCTTTTGATGGAAGTGGAGCCGATAATTTTTTTGATGCCGGTAGTTGCATTGATGGACGACTAACAAGTGCATGGAATTGGTGCTCACTAATAGAAAAGAAGGCTTATTTCCCCGTGTTTTTATTAACAGTATGTATTATTATTAGTATATCAATTTCTAAAAAAAAAAGAAATTCCGGTATATTTTATTTAATATTCATTTTATATATAAATTTTTTAGGGATTTGTTGGATTTGATGGTGATGGATTTTAAATGTTATTTATGGTTGTCAAAATGTATGTAAGAATGGAATGATAATAAAATTTGTAACTGTATGCATAGAAATAAGATAATGTAAAATTTCAAAATATTCATTTATTATTGTCTTTTATTATCTGCATGAATTAATCGATATCCACCGTGCCGGTTCTTTAAAACGTCATTATGAGTATTATGAGATGAAATAGGATTTTAAAATATAAATTTGAATAAGCTAAATTTGAAATAGGATGCTCAATTGCCGAAAGGTATTTATTATTCGTACAAAAAAATTCACTAAATTGTGCAATTTTTTTTTTTTTACAATCATCATCCCCACCTCTGCATTTAATCCATACTTTTCACCTCATGAAATTTAATATTGTAACACTATTAATTGCTATTATTTATAAATCTTTTATAAAAGTTGGTTCAAAAGAAATATAATAATAACTCAATTACCATTTAAAAATGAAGAAACCTAAAAATAAAATATTCTTCTATTGTAATTAAATTCAAAAACCGTTCATTCCCAAGGCAAAAGATAAAAATAACACTTTAATAAGATCTACTTCCATATCTGTTACCACGACTCTTTGAGCGTGATCTGCTTCGATAATAACTAGATCTTTTCCTATCCCTAGAAAGAGATCTAGAACGACTACGATATGTTTTCCTTCTTTCTCTATCTCTATCTCTATCTCTATCTCTATCTCTATTTCTATCCCTACCTCTACCATTTGACCTAGATCTAGATCTATATCGATCATCGTTTCCTGATCTTTTCCTATCTCTTGAACTTGATCGAGAAATTGATCTACTTTTACGTGACCTCCTATCTCGAGATGAAGAGCGATCTCTTTTGTATGGTGAGCGAGATTGAGATGAGCGTCGATGGGAAAGCTTATTCAAACGTTGTTGTCTTTCATTATATGTTGATAATGATTTGTTTTTATTGTCTTTATTATCACCGCCATTTTCTTCTTTTGATTCTTCATTTCCAATGATATCATCCCATGTAGCCCAACTTCATATCAAGTTATTTAATATATATACATACATTAAGTGAAAATTTTGGTTAATAAATTAAAAAAAAGTATATATATATTGTAAAAAAAAATTCAAATCAAATAATTAAAATAAATAGTAAAATAATTCACCGATCGTCATCATCTCCTTCCTCCTCTTCTAATTCATCTTCACTTTTATTACTTTCCAAAGCTGATTTTTCAGATTTAAAGTCATCATTAACACTACCATTGTTACTACAACCTCCACCTCTCAAAAAATTGTCCTTTCGTTTTCTTTTTCTACCAAATTCATCCCATTCATCATCTTTCTCTGCATCTCTCGATCTACGATATTCAACTACCTCATCACGTTCCATGAATCCTCCACCACGTCCTTCTCTAGACCCTACAGAGGCTTCTAAACCTGGTTTAGCTGTTTTACATTGATTACATTCTGGACGTCGTGCCCAATTGATATTTGAACAACTTGAAAAAAAAAAAAATGTTTTTTTTTAGAGATAATTTATAATGTTTAATAAAATTAGGGATGTTAAACGGTCCTAAACGGTCCTAAAAGTCTCAATAAAATTTGCCAGTTCTAGAGAAGATTTTTATTTTACTGGCGTTATATATTACTTTCTAATGATAATGTATTAATTGAATATTTATTAAAAAATATATATTAAACTTATGAGGCAATCCAGAAACTTAATTTTTGTAACTAGGACCCGGTCCTAAGGAACGAGTCCCATCTTTTCGATTTCAAAGTTCATATTTCTTATTATAAAGCGATTAGACTTTTCTACAACTCGTAATTTCTAAATTTGTTCACAATCATTTAGGACCGTTTAACATCCCTAATTAAAATTAAAAAGAAGGTTATTAAATAAACGATAAAAAATGTATCTAGACTTACATGGGACATTTCCAGTCCTTTTCCGAGAATAAACCCTATAAACAAATAAACTAATATATTAAATTTTTTTATACTTGTAAGTTTTACTAGTTTTATAAACTTACTCCATAACGACTTGCAAAATCTCTGCCTACTTCGCTAGGGCCAGTACTACCACCACTTTCTTCTTGCCTTGACCTTCGATAACTACTTCCAACTCCACTAGAATACTCTCGATCTTTATCGTATCGATTTCCTCCCATTAAACTACAGATTAACCTACTACTAATGATGCCTATGCGATATAAAAATTGCTTGTATAGAAAAGGCTGCAACTACTGATAAAAAAGTTGTAAACATCAAGTCAAATATAATTTAAAGAATATGCAATTTCCAAAAAGTGAAATATAAATAAATAATACTTTTTGCCCATCGATCTGTGATAAATGTAACAATGTATAATGCATATCATAGGATAAAAAAAAAGAAAAAAAAAAAGAAATTAATATTTATGAGGAGAGTGGGATTCGAACCCACGCCTCTTGCGAGACCACGGCCTTAACGTGGCGCCTTAGACCGCTCGGCCATCTCCCCATGATTGGTTAAAAGGAACGGAATTTAATATTATTTGGATGGTCAAATAATTTAAAAAATGTTGAAAGAACAACTAAACCGTATTATTTATTCATCATTTATAAAAAAACATTAACTACATGTAATCTCTCTAAGAAATGATATTTATCGCATTTAAAAGACCTTATGTTCTTTTTTTTTTTTTTTCGTTTATTTTTATTTTATTTTTTTTTAATTATTATTATATTATAATTTTTTAACTAATTAAACATTTCAAGAACTATTTACTAAATATGTCATGTTAATGAATAAGAAAAATAAAATGATATAAATTTCAACAGTGATTTTGTTGAAGAAATAATTATAATATACATATATAATATAAATTAATGTATGTATATATTTTATGAATTATCTTTTACATGACTTCACATCTATTCTTTTGTTTTACGACCGGGGTAGGACAAAGAACGGCTCTGATGGCCTCGTCAAAAACGTTCTTTAATCCTTTTTGAGTAAGAGCAGAACATTCAAGGTATTTAACCGCTGCGATATCTTTGGCCATTTGAAGACCTTGTGGATATGTAATTGGGGATTGCGATTTTTGTCGCAACTTAATGATGGTCTCCTTATCCTCACGAAGATCGAGCTTAGTACCAACAAGGATAATGGGAATGTTGGGGGCATGATGACTAATTTCAGGAAACCACTGAAAGAAAAATATAAAAATATTCATTATTTATGAAAAGGTTATAATTAAGGAATTTAGCTTATAGGAATTTACCTTGCCCCGAACGTTTTCAAAGGAAGGAGGACTGACCAAGGAAAAGCAAATCAAGAATACGTCAGTTTGAGGGTATGAAAGTGGACGTAACCGATCATAATCTTCCTGGCCAGCCGTGTCCCAAAGGCCAAGATTGATTGGTTTTCCATCGACCATTACATTAGCTGAATAATTATCAAATCTAAAATGAAAAATAAAGTATGATATTTTAATCAACTTTAAACGTCAAAAAGTACCTTATATTCAAATTGATTTACGTACACAGTTGGAATATATTCACCAGGGAAAGCATTTGTAGTATAACTGATTAAAAGACACGTTTTTCCGACGGCACTAAATAAATATTATATGAAAAAGACAAGTATTTAATATTTGTAAAATAATATGAATAATTGTATTCTTTGTATCTGGTTATTTTTGTCTAAAGACTCTTATGTAGTCGCACGTATTTGTTTATTCTCTAGACTTTCATATATGTATTTTCAGGGGAGATGGCGATGCGCAAGTAAATTTACAAAAAATGCTCACCCATCACCAACCACAACACACTTGATGGCTTGCATCGTAAATTGATATAAGGTTGTTGATCGTTGGTTTTAGGTAAAAAGAAAAAAAAAGATTAGAAGAGAAGAAATATTAATTTAATAAATTTTTTTATTAAAAAATTTGCTATTAGGTTGTAGTATCCTTTGTAACTTTTAATAAAGAAGGAAAAAATGGTAAGTTGGTTTCTATGAGAACGAAACGTAAGGAAACGGAGACACTAAAAGGTTTGCTGTAAAGGAATTTGTCTGAACCAGATATAAATGTGATACCCTTCGGAGACTGTAAAACGTTCAATGTAAATAAAAACCTTTTTATATTAATCAGTTAATTTCCACCACAGCAGATCAAATTAACAACAGATCTTTAATTATCCATTGTGGAACTGTTGAGTAACAAAACAATAACCCCAATCATTCAACTATACTGGTTCTTTCTCTGTGTTACGATTCGTCATTACTGCGGTAGATTTCATTCACTTTTCAAGATCAGTGATCGTCACACAATTTTTATATCAACCGTTTTTTTGTTTGTATATATTCGATGGATTCTCAACTATCTTCTTCCTTAACAACAGAAGCAACTCTAGGAAGATCAGAATCTCCGTCACAAGTATTAACGACAGCATCAACAACCTTCGGGAAATCTATAGATTTTTCGGGATTTTTAACAAAAGAATTTAACGTTAAATCATGGATTAATGAAGCTTTGTCTGTTGCTACCTCCTCTAGCTCTAATTCTATGGTAAAACATAGAGAATCAGAATTATTAGAATTAGAAAATCATACTTCAACTCTTGTAGAAAAACTTCAATTTTTAAATCAAGAAATTTCGAATAGATTAGAAAGAACTGTTGAAGATATCACTAAATCTATGCCAAGAATTATTACAGATTTACAAGTTATGCAAGATGATGCTACAAAATTAAAATCTGGAGTAATTTTAGTGAAATCACAATTGAATAATGTAGAGGAAGATACAGGAAAAGCTTTAGATAGACTGAAGTATTTGGATCTAGTTAAGACAAGAATGGAAGCTTCTAGAAATGTTTTGAAAGAGGCTGAAAATTGGAGTAATTTAGAACAGGAAGCAAGTAATATATTTGCTTCACAAGATTATCAAAAAGCTAGTGTTAGATTAATGGAAGCTGAAAAAAGTCTGGTCATTTTTCAAAATACACCAGAATATGAGGAAAGAAGAAAATTATTAACGGAATTACAAAATCAATTAGAGGCAACGATTAGCCCGCAATTAGTTAATGCGTTAAGTCAACATGATATTGGTGCATGCCAAAAATTTTATCAAATATTTAGTCAAATAGGAAGAAAAAAAGACTTTTGTAACTATTATTATGGATCAAGAAAGGCTCCGCTTGTGAAAATGTGGCAATATGCTTTATTAACTGATATCCCTCCTTCAGTACCTGGAAATGCAGAAAATATTATTGGAACCGGTGGATCAGGTTCGTTTAATAACGAACAAACATCGCCAACGTCGCCAAAATCTCCAACTCCAAAACACTTTCAACAAAAATTCCAACTACAAGTTCCAAAGAAATTTGTAGAATTCTTGCAAGAATTTTATGATGAATTATTTATTATACTCAATCAAGAACATACTTGGTGCGGTAATGTATTTCCTGATACAAATGAAACTTTAATGTCTTTAATTGAAAACATTTTTAATTCTTTAAAGCCTCCTTTGAGTGCAAGGTTAGCAGGTTTGGTTGAATCCTATAATGAAGATTGCCTTCCGGAAATTGTTGATACTTGGGTTGTTAGCGAAAATTTTGGAAGGAAAATGGAAAAGGTTTTGTTTAATCCTATACAAATTAGTTCTGGGATGAGTTTAAATGCGAGTGGAAGTGTTGGCGGAAAAAAAAATAATGTGAGTTCGTTGGCAGATGCATCTATTAATGGGAAATCTTTATCCAGAGTGAATTTAATTACCTGGGGAAATGTAGTGTTTGAACCATTTTCGGAGTATCAACATGATTATTCAGAATACGAAAAAAATTATTTAATCATGTTACTTAAAAACACCATCACAGAGAAAAGAAAAACTGAATCATTAGATTTAGCAAAAGTCATGTCTGAGACTATTGGGGAGATATTTATGATGGCCGAATCTGGATTAAATAGGTGTATGACACTTACATATGGATTTGGTGGGATTGGATTAATTGAAGTATTGAATTTTTTTTTTACCTCTTTTATCAAGGAGTATCAGATACTTCTTGATCAGCTTAGATTGGACAGTGGCTTGGATGGAAGTTTTGGTGGAAAAGATGTTTTATCGGGAACATCGGCCGTGAATAAGGGCGGAGATAATTCAAATAATGATTTTTTTGATTTTGATCAAGATAAATTACAGCAAGAAGATTGGTCGAATTTTCATATTGGATTAAAATTATTAGCAACTTGTAGAACAACCTCGGAAAAATTAAGCGAATTCGAAGAAAAAGTAAAGAATAATTTAGCAACAGTTAAAGATTTAATAATACACGATTCTCTTAATGAAGATTTGGAATGGTATGAGAGGAGATCATCTGTAGCATCTTCATTAGAGGGCCAGAGTAAAAGATCTACTTTCACGGGATCACAGTCATCACTGCTGCTTCTTCGTCAATCTCCTTTAAATTCTTATAATTTGAATGAATTTCTAACTAATATCGAAACCAAGCATATTTTATCGCCTTCTGTTAATGTTGTTGAAATTTTTATCAGATCATGTCAAAGATTTGTATTTGATACAATATTTTTTCCTATAGCAAGACACCTTACAAATTTACCAAATATGGAAATTTGGAATAGCGTTGTTGAAAAAGTTCAAACTTCACCCTTTAATTTACAAATTCCAACTTTTAGTTTACAACCTAGTGAATACATTACAAGGATTGGGGAACATTTGTTGACTTTACCACAACAATTTGAAGTTTATGCTGATGATAAAAGCTTGGAATTTTCAATTAATTCATTGCCTTATAGCGATGAAAAACCTATTCAGGAGAAAGATATATATGATTTAATAGAAGATAAAAAGAAGGGTTCAATTGTTAAAGAAAAAGGAAATCCTGAGGAAATAGAAACATCAATTACGATAGTAGGTGAATCTAGCACTGTAAAAGAAGAAGTCTTTATGACACAATCGGAAGATGAAGAAATTTCTACAGAAGAAATTACGCATGCATGGATAATTTCTTTGGCACGTGGAACAATGCATGCAATATGTGAGAAAGTTCTCATGATACCACAACTATCAACACATGGCACACAACAATTATTAACTGATTTAGGCTATTTAACTAATGTTTTATCTACTCTTGATATTCCTCCTATTAGGGAACTACATAAAATTGTTAAAGTATTGGAAATGGATGAAGATCAAATTTATAAAATGTTGAGATATAAAGGAATAAGTTTACAAGAAGATAATGCAAATAATATTAATAAAGAATTTATTGATACAAATGATAGAGAAATTTTGACTAAAATAGCTAGTATAAAAGGGATAGAAATGTTAAATTTATAAAAGTTAATAATTTTTAAATATCGATTAATAAATTTTTTTATTATAATATAATTAAATAAATAAAATCATTGTATATAATAAAATTACAATAAATCAATGCAAGCATAAACTGATGTAATAAAAGTTTATTATATTATTTTTTCTATATTTTATTTGTTTATTATTCTTATTTTTTTTGTTAAAAGCTTAATAATCTTAACAAATTGCCGAATTTTACTTATAAGAACCTACTGAAAAGATCTTAATAAATTTATTAAACACCTTTATATAGATCGTATATATACATGTATTTTTATAAAATATTTATTCTTTATCTAAATTATAAGATTTAAATCAAATTATATATTATTATATTATCCTATTTTATATAATAAAAGAAGAAAGAAATTATCAAAAGTTAATTATTTCTTAGATTATTCTTAGATAGTTAAATGTATTAATCACATGATTTATAAAAATGTAAAAGTAAAGTTATAAATATTTATTTTTTAATTAATATATAATAAGCATTATATCCTAATATTAGTTGATAATTAAATATTTAATACTTATTTACCTATTTACAATATATTTATTATTTAATAATTTTTATTATTTTATCTATTGATCATGACCAAATATCATCATATTCTGATACTTTTAAAAGATTATAATATTAAAAATAAATAAAATTTGTAAAATGGTTATCTCTAGCTTTAGTATAAAAAATAATAAGCTATTATATAAATGAAAAAGCCTAAGTGGATTATCCTAGAACATTTTAATATATTAATATATTAAAATATTCTAGGATAATCCACTTGTATTAGATTAATATGTCCTAAGATGATATAATCTATTAATTAATATGTCCTAGGATGATATAATCTATTAATTAATATGTTCTAGAACAATATAATCTAATGACTAATATGTTCTAACAATAAAGTCTGCTTTTCTTCTCTATAACTTATTGGTTAGTAAATATGAATGAGATGTACACCTATTTGGTTATCTTTCAAAATACTGAAATAGTATAAAAAAGGTGTCAAGTGATGCAATAAATTTGCGATCAATTTTAGCTGACACTATGTTATAATTTTGGCTAATCTTTTAGAAATCTAGCTTAGTGATATAATAATGATATGATAGTGACTTGATAGTGTTATGGAACTATTGTGAAACTGGTAAGAAACTGTTATAGAATTGTCATAGAACTAGTAGGATGCTAGCTTGGATGCTGAATTATTATATCTAAAGTTTTGGCCAAAATTAATTGAATTTATACTGCGTCTTACTGTGCTAGTCACGTGATATTATTCCAACACTAGAATACCTTTACATAGTTGCTTTCCTTTTAATTACTATTTCTTGATTGCCGGCTGAGGCACAAAGTGCTGAATTTGCAATCCATCTATTTGCTAAAAATGTGTCACAATTCATTCACTCACTCTTTGATTATTGAGGATAAGATACGAAATGTTAAATTGGTGATCCAAATGCATAATCCTGCCTTTTATAACCCTCATAATTGCCAAGAATGAGGTATGAAGTGCTGAATTAGTTCTGACTGACGAAATTACCTTACTTAATATGACGAAATTGACGAAACCGAAATGATGAAACTAGTTTTTTATTAATGACGAAATTATTTTACTTAATTGTCAAAATTATATTTAACTTAATCTAAATTCCTTGAATTAAAATACATTAAAAAATATAATAATTTTATATTTATTCATATAAAAATATTAAAGAGACAAAACTTTTGACGAAATTACAATTTTTCAAAAAAGAGTTTAGTCAGGTATTACTAGTTCTGACTATACAGTTTTCATACCCTTTTTCTTATATTCATCTGATACTTTCTGCCTTTCTGACCTCTTTTCTGCCTATTGCCGGTAGTATCTATAAGCATAATTTTCTATTTTATTTTCTATATATTATTTTACCTGTAGATACTACTAAATTTATACTTTATTTTCACCCTTATATTTCTAGAACCTTTTCTTGCATAATTGCTATTCCGGCATACTTTTGGGTAATACCATATTGATAACTTTGGATACCTAGTATTTTGCTAGCAAGAATATTCGTTCAAAACTTTATAAAATTTTTATTTTGAACTTTGCAAGTTTCTCTGTTATTTTATACTATTTTCTTGCATATATATCATGTTACTTACGTAAAAAAAGCTCAGGTCAAGCCCAAAAATAATAAATAAAACCACTAACTAGGCTTTTCTTTGATTTAGCAGACCTTGATTTTAAGCTTGGCTATAATGATCATATATATTTTAAATATTTGTTTAATAGTAAAGATGATGTTACCCTTCTAGACACTTATCATCCTTAAAAGATTTATTCAAAATATATTATCTGAGTATTTGAAAAAAGTTTTACAGTAATCAATCATCCATCTGAAGTTTATAGATTACTCAATACTTACGAATGTATTGATGGGAATTTGCTTCTTCGCCTGGTTCTAGATATTGATGTGAAATAGTATTCTGATATTATGAATCCCAAATATTCTTTCTTAGATAAATATAAAATTTTTCATGAAAATTTATTATCCAGAATCTTAATTACTTATACTGATATTATAAACTTTGATTTAAATCATTTTATAATATTAAATGCTTTTGCCTTAACCAGTTCGTCTAATACTAATAAATGCAGTTAGCATATCATGTATCCTTATACCCATTTATTGATTACAAAGACCTTAAGGATTTTGTAAAAAAGTCACTAATAGAGTTGGAAAGTTATATTCAGAGTTTATTGATATTGGATTCTATAAATTTCGTTTCAGCTTTCGTCTTCTTAGATCAGCAAAGGAAGATAGAATTAAAAGACCTGTGATTTCTTCTGTTAAGAAAAAATATTACGAGTTAGAAAATTAGTTAGTTTAGCCTAAATCCAATTATTCTGAAATCTGATCCTAAACCTTTTCCTCTGAAAAGCTGAAAAAGAGGAATTTCAACTTATCAAAAATAAACACCTTAAGTAGGATTCTGCAATTCGATTTGATATTTGAATATTTGATTTGATTTGATCAAATTCAAATCAAGTATTTAAATATTTTAATTTGATTTGAATCAATAGTAAAGCTATTTCCAAAGCTTCAGGAGTGGCTCTTACTAAGAAAACTATAGTAAAAAGTGCTTTTGCAGCTTTGAAAATGCCTTTTTTTATTAAGGAACCCATAGTAAAAAATGCTTCAGTGACTTTGGAAATGCTTTTTTTACTAAGAAAACCATAATAAAAAGCGTCTCCATGGCTTCAAAAATGCCTTTTTACTAAGAAACCTAGTAAAAAAATGCCTCCGCGGCTTTGAAAATGTTATTTTACTAAGAAACCTAGTAAAAAATGTCTCCACAGCTTTGGAAACGTTATTTTACTAAGAAACCTAGTAAAAAATGCCTTCGCAGTTTCGAAAACGTTATTTTACTAAGAAACCTAGTAAAAAAACGTCTCAGTAGCTTCGGAAACATTTTTTTACTAATAAAATTGTTACGAAGCTGAGATAGTGATTATTACTAAGTTTCTTAATAAAACCAAAACCATGATAGTAGTTATTACTAAGTTTTCTTAAGTAAAACTGAAGCTGCAATGGCAGTTATTACTAAGTTTTCTTAGTAAACTGAAGCTGCGATTGCGGTTATTACTAAATTTTCTTAATAAACTGAAGCTGTGATGGCAGTTATTACTAAGTTTTCTTAGTAAACCGAATCTGTGATGGCAGTTATTACTAAGTTTTCTTAGTAAAACCGAAACTGCAGAGTTATTTTACTAAGTTTAATAGTAAAAATTCACCTGTTA
>CAMKVN010001916.1:0-15828 GCA_946474995.1 Funneliformis geosporum
GGTTTCATTGGCTTTTTTTATTGAGGTTTGTAAAATATTATAGTTTGTTTTGGTTGGTCTATTTTTTAAGTCTTCAATTTTTTTTAGTTCATCATCATTAATTTTGCCATCTTTATCGAACAAGTCTGGAAACTTCTCCTTTATATCATCATTGCTCTGTTTTAGTTTTTTTATCTCATCTGTAATAACTGTTATGACTTGGTCTGGGGTTTTATTGTCTTCAATACTTAATCCCAATGCATCTTTTGCTAAATTTTTTAAATCATCTAAACTTTCTTTCTTATTTGTTGTTTCTTTTAGAAGACTTCTTAAAATAATCCAAGCCCCAAAGTAATCACGCTTTAAATTATAATTCACCTCACTTTTTTTATCAATATTTGCTTCACCGCTCCACTCTTTATCCAGATTTTTATAACCTTCTATAGTGTTAGTGTTTATTGCTACTTCAATTTTAGGTAGCACATGCTCAGCCACTTCTTTTCTAAAAGTTTGGTTATACATTGAAGCCACTGTATAATCTTCATCATCTGTCTTTTCATTATCGATTAAATATTCCCACTTCCTCCAGTTATATTTGGTGTCCATTAAGTGCTTTTTAATCTTTCCTAGAACATCAGTTGGTTCTGGCAAAAGGTTAATTTGTTTTGCTAAAAGGGTTAATTTTACATTATCCTTAAAGCCGGGTGGAAGTTTTTTAGAACCTAATTCTTTATCAATGTCTTGCTCAGTTGTTATCAACTCCTCTGGTTTGGTTTTGTTAGAAATATTATTTCTGATTCATTCGTTAGCACTATCTAATTCATACTTATCTTGTTCTTCTTTTATTTTCTTTGCCACATCATCTAAATCATCTTTATTAGCAGCCTCATCAATTTTATCTTTTTCTGCCTTGGTTAAGGGTAAAGCCCAAGGTTGACCATCAGGTCTTTTTGTTTTATAATTTTCCTTAGCAGTTTTTAAATCGTTAACCACAGTCTCTCGGGTTCTTTGTACTAATTCATTCAAATCTTTTATATTCTTGCCTAATGCTTCTTGCAACTTGTTTATTTCTTCCAGATTTTTGGTACTTACTCAAGAAGAATATAAATCAGTAAATATTTTGTTTCTAATTTCTTTTCATTTTGTATCATTCAAATCTTTTAATTCTAGGGTTGGTTGTTTTTCTTTTAGAATATCCTCAATAAATTTGGGTAATCATTCTAAATAAAAACTTTTGCAAATTTCTATAGTATAAGCAATCTCATCTACTTTACATAAATCAAAACCATCTATCAAATTCGCTATTGACTGGGTCTTTAAATCTTTTATAATTTCATTATCCGAATTATTACTACTAAATAATTTATTATTTAATATTTCTTCTGCCTTGTTTTTAATACTTTTAATTATTTCTTCATTATTAATGAAATATAAAATAAATATTAATCAATCTGCATCCCATTTGTTAAATATTTCTTGGACTTCTTTTCGTGCCCAAACTTCATCTATTCCCACTGCTGTACTTGGGTATTCTTTTTTTAACCAATTTAAATATGTTTCTGCCTTGTTTTTATTTCCTCCTCCTTCTTTTAAAATTTGAAAAACAGTTTTTTCTATTGATAAATCCTCACGTTTTATTGAAATTGTTGTTGAATTTTCTAGTTTACTTTTCATATATGTTTAATAATTAAATTACTTTTCTAAGTTTTTTTATTCACCTGTTTTAAGGGGTTGTAATTGCGAAGCTTGCAATTGGTTTTCTTGCACCAAATTTTCTACTACTCTTTTACATTCTTGTCATTTTTTATCAATAACCTCTAAATAAAAAGGGTTATTGTCTTTAGTTATTTGAGTATATTGTTCTACTGCTTTTCAACCATCATTTACCTTCGAAATTGCCTTCAGAAAACGTGCTGGTTTAGGGTTAAAATTTTTGTAGGTTTCATTTAATTGCTCTATCTTTTCTGTAGCACAAATACAAGCCACCACTCTAAAGGCCTTTTTGGCATCTTTTTCATTTTCTAAGGTCAGATACTTGTCGATAATATCATCTAAATTAAATCCCATACCATATGCGTTTGTCCAATTTTTATCATCCTTATATTTTTCCTCAATAAGCGTATTATCAATACCCAGTGTCTTGAGATAGAAATCGGCTAGTTTTTGTTTTGCGTTGTTTTTTGCACTTGCTAAAAGTTTGTCTTTGTCTGCTTGGGTAAGACCTCCTTGGTTTGGAGTTGAAGGTGTGTTTCCAGGAGTTCCAGCCCCTGCCGGTTTACCTCCACCAGGTGCAACAAATTTGGCTCCTGCTACTCCTTCAAATTCTTTTGCATCAAATTCTACTCCAGCAGGATAGGTTATTTCAAGCATAAAACTGTCAACAGAGTATTTTTTTATGTAGTTGAATATTGCCTGTTTTTTCATTTTGTAGTATTCTTTTCCATTGATTATAATACTAGTGAAGTTCTCGCTTTTACCACTTACATAAAATGCATCATTAAGTACACTATTAATGGTATGTAACAGCAAAAAACCCCGGATAGGTTTGTTTTTGATCGTATCATAAGAAGTAAATATCCCACGACTATTATTAAAAGTGTTCACTGTATCACTCCAAGCCTGATAACTACTAAATTCATATCTGCCTTCGGAACCTGTGAAAATTTTGTAATTAGTAACAGAAGTATGTGGAACAGTAGAAATGGCACTTGTAAAACTAACACTAACTCGGTGATCCCACCCCCTACGTTTAAAAACACGACGATCTGTAATTATAGTGCCCACGTTAGGAAAAATTACTTTATCCCAACTACTATCTTGAATATCTTTGAATGATTTTGCAATTGTTAAATCTTTTTCTAGTATTACCATATGTTTTTTAAATATTTGTATTGTTATTAAGTTATTAAATAATAAATATGTCTAAAAAATTTACAATCACTCAGGAACTTAATCCCATTAATAGCCAATTAGGAGTGATTGAGTAAAAAGTATTCTAATTGACTATTTTAGATCGGTTTGGGCATAGGCATATATGTTTATGTTTTATGTTTTTTATACATAACTTTAATTCAATAGTATGAATTTTTAAGTTTTATATATATTATTACTTTAAATTTTTCTTGTCCCTTAAGGAGTTCCTGGTTTGAGTACACCAATACAATATCACTAATTCAAATGACATGCCAGGAACACCAAAAAGGCAAAGTTAATTTGTAACATCGATTGAAAAGAATTATAACTATGTGCTAAGCATTTAGACCCAATTATAGAGTCATTATTTTCATCTAGTTTTTTTGTTTTAACTTAATTCTAAAAGTTGACATTCAGGTATTAATTAGTAAGAAAAATATACCTAATACCAATAATCTAATTGGAAAAGAAGCTAAAAAAAGAGGAAGGATAATTTAATTCTCCTTTATTTTTGGCTAACAAATCCTATTTTCCAAAAGTCTCCCTTTTCTCTAATCAAATTTGTCACAATTTTACTTATTTTTATTTACCTGTATTTACCCCAATATTTGTTTGTAGTTGCTCTAGGTTACGCATCAATTGTTCTAACTCATAAACTACTTTATTAGCTCTATTTGTACCTATTGCATCAATTAGTTTATTACATAAAGGAGAAGTTCTCAGTTCTATTGCCAAAATATCGTATCCTTCTAAGGTGTCTCTTTCTAACACTTCTTTTACTTCATCAAAGATATTTAAATTCGCTGCTTCTAAAATGAATTTTATTTTGCTCTTCAATTGTTTCTCTTCTTCACTTTCTAAAAAAATTGCTCTCTTACCAATAGGTGCTGGATACTTTAATTCAACTACCAAATTTTTTCCCTTATTTGGATCATCAGGATCAATATCTCGCCAAGGAATATCAACTTTCGTTCCCAAAACTAAACGATAAATATCTACTATCTTACTAAATTTATCTTTTTCGGAAGCAGGTCATTGTATCTTATTAGGATTAGTTGCTAATTCAATATCAACTTCAGCCAATTTATCTTTCATTACCGTATGAAAAATTTTCTCGACATCCTCTACTTCTAACTTAAATTGACCAAGCCCCCGACCTTTATTTTTAGGATCTGATCCATCGTATAACTGCCCAATCAATGACGAAATAACGGTAGTGTGCAATTGTTTAGGAAATTCTTTATCTTTATTAATATAAGTTTGAACCATCATTTTTAAAATTTCTCTGGTTTCTCTTTCATCTAATGGCGGTGGAGTTCACTCTCTGGTATGCTTAGAATATAAGACCTGATCAGGACTAAAAGTCGTTAACTCTCGATGGAAAGTTGGTTTAACATAACTAGCTGTCTGAGTTCCCGCAGCTCCTACTATTAATACTTCTGGCGGCAAGCCAAACTTGCCTGTTTTATCATCTTCATTATCACAATCTCCTGGCAAGGAAATAGCAGCTCTTAATAGGTTTAAGTTTTTACCAAAACTAATTTCTTTTAGAGAATCCATATTTCCCATTAACGCTGCTCTAACTACATGAACCGCCACATCCTCAATTTTATTCCCTTTCCTATCTAATATTTCAGTCTTTGGTTCTTGTGTTTTTTTGGAAAGAATAATTGCTGTTCCATTCATAATTCGGGCTACCCGACCAATCTGTTGAACCATTGAAGCTAAAGAATAAGGCGAAGGAGAAGAAACGGTGTATTGTCAATTCTTTTTTAATCTTGAATATTGAACTAAACCCGAACAAATAATAATATCAAAATTAGGAGTATATCCCATTTCTCTTGAATTATCAATAATTACAACTGAACCATCAGGCATTCCAGAAGTAATAGTTTCAAAGAACTTTTGGTTAGTTTCATTAATAATAACATAAGGAATATTTTCGTCGCTTAAAACTTTAGTAACTAGAGAATTTTCTTTAATAATCGTCTTCTTGTTTTTTTTATCTTCAATAACTTCTTTGTTGACTACATCTTTTAAAAAGATTCCTATTCTACTTTTAGCTAATTGAGCATTGAAATCGACCACTTCCCCATCACTATTTTTATAACTTTCAGGTAAGTAATTCATGTAAAGGTTCTTTCGTGGGAAAGTTGTAGTGATCGAAAACGGTTTACCTGGAAAAGTAGCACTCATTTTCAACACATTATATCCTAATTCAATAGCATCTTCAAACAGTTCTCGATAAGTGCTATTGAATGTCAAATGAGCTTCGTCAAAGAGAATAATAACATCATCAGGAATTTTCTTAGTTTTTATTTCTTTTACAGTATCAGCAGTAACATTTGGAACTAATTCAGTTCCTTTTTCTTTACCCGTCGGACCATAAGGCTTAAGTAAATTAGGAGCTATTTTAGTTTTATTATTATCAGAAGGATCTTGAAATCTTTGTTTATTCCAAACAGCCCGAGTTAGGAAACCATCAAAATGTCCCGGATCCATTATTGAAACTCCCCATCGTAACTTTTCCGTTCCTGGAATATCATTATCTTTCTCATCCTTGTCAGCCAATTTCTTCTTAGAAATGATGACATCATTTAATACCACTTGATAAGTTCCATGGGTATCATAACGGACTACTTTTTCCTTAGTTTTTCATTTTCTACCAGTTTTTTCATCCACCTTAACTACTTCTTCCTCCACTATTCGACGATTAAATTTGTGATAAACACAGCCCCATTTTTGCAACCAACTGGAATGATTGTCATAGGCTGATTGAGCTAGTCCTTTATTTGGACAAACTAACACAGCATTCTTTTGTCCACCATTACATAAACAGGCAACGGTTTTAGTTGTCTTTCCTACTCCAGTGCCAATTGGGAGTAACCCTTTTTGAGGATTACCAACTTCACAAAACTCTGGATTTTCAGGATCAAACCCGCACTTCTTATAAAAGTAAGGAAGCGTTAGCCCACCTTTGGATTTAATATCTCAATAGTTTTCAATAGCTTCCAGTTGTTTACCATTTAATTTAGTTCCTTTAGTAATAGTAGTTTGTACTCCATCAATATCAACAGTAATATCATCAGTATCTCAAGTAACGTTTACTTCGTTTTCATCTTCCTTAGTCGTATCAAATCCTCCTAGCCCTATCAACCACGGAGTCATATCTTCAACCTTATTTGGATCAGAAGTTGTTATTTTATTTCCTTTTTCATCAGTAAATTCAACTTCGTTATCTTGCAAGAATTGATTAATTATTTTAGCTGTGGATACTCCTCTTTTTTCAATTTTTCAGTCATTACTTAAATCAGTCAAAGTAGTTTGTCATTCCTGATTAGTCAATCCATCACCATTTACTTCATTATATGGCTCATTTAAAAAATAAGAAAAAGTACTTCTTTTGACTTTAAATTTCCATTCGACATCCTCTTTCTGTCTACCATCATCCAAAATAGATCCTCCACCAGTTTTAGTTTTTTTAAACCAATCATCCATAATAGCGTTATCAAGTGAGTTATTTCCTGTACCATCCAATGGTTTATTTCTTGATCCAATACCAACACCACCCATTTTAGTTCGTCAGAGTTTTAATACTTCACTTACTGCCGTTTGATCAGTATTTGCTCCGCCCTTTCCTTGATCAGTAGCAGGTAAAGTAGTAACTGGAGTTGTTGAAGTACTTTTTAGGACTGACTTATCTCCTAGAGCAATAATTTTATCATATCCAATTACCTTTTCTCCTGATGTAGGATGAATTACTTGTACATTATCGGATCCATCATTTTGAATATCCGAGGCTTCTCAATTATTATCTCAGAGTTGCTTAGCTTGAGTTGCTGAAAGATTGGCTCGAGTAATATTGTTTCCATTAACTGCGGTTAGTCAGGAATCCATAACTGGATGATCAGTCGGATCATTAACTAGGGCAGTATTACGAAAACCTGCAGAACCGCCAACCATTCCTTCACGCCAAGCAGTTTGACCGAGGGTTAATTTATCGACATTAATGGCATCAAAACCAACTAATGGATGTTCCGAGTCATCAGGGTTAGTTACTTGAATATCACCTTCACCATTATCCTTAATATCCGAGGCTTCTCAATTATTACTTCATAAAGCCCGGACTTTAGCAGGATTCAAGTTGCTTTCTGGCAATTTATTATCCTTTAAATCATTAATTTTATCCTCATTAGTTGAATCACTTTCTCCAGCCTTTTTTTCTTTTCTTCAACCATCCAACTCTTTAAAATTCTTTTTACTATTAATCTCTTTAATTAAGTTATTAACTTTGTCTATTTCTTCCTTATTATGAAATAAAACTTTAACCGCTAGTCCTTCGTAGTTCTGCTTACCTTTGCTAATTTTTGTTGGGTCAGCTCAACCATTATTATACACAGTCCTTTCCTCAGTTCCCGTTTTGGACAAACCAGTTCCTTCATCTAATCACTTTTTCAAATCATCATCGTTAATTCTAGGTGTAGGAGGGTTGTTTCCTTCAAAAACATTTCTAAACAACTTTAATTTTTTATCATCTCTATTTTTCTTAACATTCGCATAGTTTATACTACTAGGAACCTTATTTTCATCGTAAGTAATTATGTTAATTTGGCTGTCTTTTGGTAAATTAGATAAATCGGTTTGTTTGTCTATCTTGTTCAATAATTTGTGAACTTTCTCTATTTCGCCTTTTTGGTGTTTTTTTTGGTCAATACCTTCACTTGTTTGACCTTCTGAACTATACTTATTAGTAATATTTCTCCAACCATTATCATAAACTGTCTTAGCATCATCAATAGAAAAGCCACTGTTTCTTCAAGCAGTTTGGTCAGTTTCATTAATATCTTTTCCGGAAAAAAAGACTTTTCACGGATCTTCTTTGGCTGTACTTCCAGGCTTCTGTGTTTGTGAGGGAGAAGTAGCAGGTTGCTGAGTCGCGGTTGATGCCGCCCCCTTATATTTACCATTTTCATCAAAATTCTCCTTGCCAAGTACCTCCTTTAACAATTCCATCCACTTTACTTTGTCTATTTTTTCATCTTCTAATTCTTTAACTTTTTTCTTTAATTTAATGTTTTCATTTATTAAGTCAGTTATTGCTTCTTCTAGTGTTTTTCCGCTGTTTAATTTTATTAAAATTGACCCACTCTTTGTAATTACCCCTGAAAATTCGTTAAGTCTTAGTTCAAGTTCTTTGTTTTTTTCTGTCTTATCGTTTGGCATATTTTTATTTAAATATTTATGTGTTTTTTATAATTTTTGTTATACTTAGGAACAAAATAATTCCCTTATCTTTTATGTTTTTGCTATTTGCTAATTTAACTAGTTTAGCCCTAGACAATTAAGGAAAGAAATGCATTCATTAATATTTCTTATTGAAACACTAACTACCATATTTACTTTTGAAATACCTCCTAAGTTCCTTGCTTAATTGTTTTTTTCCAATTTTTGCTTACTTAGTATTTCTTTTTACCATTATCGGTTCTGGCTCCATATATTTTTTATGATTTATTTATTACTCATCCTAACCCAAAAAGAATGTCATCCACCGTTGCCATTAGACAAACTTCTTTTATTTTCATATTCATCTTTGCCTATAGCATGCTAATTTTTATTATCCTGCTGTATCAACCAAATAATCAATCCTTTTTACTCTTTGTATAGAAACTTCATTATTAACAAGTATTCTATATTATTAATTTTATATATAAGTTAAGCAGACTCTCCTCATTTTTTTAAAGCAAAATCCTAAATATCCATCAAAAAAAATATTTTTGTGAGCCAGCAGAAGTCTATAAAAATAATTGAATAGTCTTTAACAAGTTAGTTCCTTAAGAATTAGTGATAATAATAACATTATAATAAATATTATGGCAGGATGGAATATGAATGTTTATTTTCGTGAGGAAACATATAGCAAGCTAAAAAACCTAGTTTCCAAAAGGGAGGTTAGTTGTTTTATCAACGAAGCAGTCGAGGAAAAATTACAGCACAAGCAACAACAACAGCGGAAAGAATTACGGCAAAAACTAATTGTAGGTTATAAGTCCAATACTCGGAACGAGAAATTAAAAAAAGAATTACGAGGTTTGGAAGAAGCCTCGATAGAGGATGTATTTACTAAATTAGATAAGGTGGAGAAAAGTAATAAAGGTAAAATAAAATTTGGCAGTAAATGTCCTTATTAAAACTAGTTTCAAAATTAATTAGAGTTATTTGTTTTGCTATTTTTCCCACTGAGAAACTACTTCCGCCAAAACAATTCCACAACTTACTGAGACATTTAAAGAGGATATCTGATTACTCATTGGAATATAAAGGCGATGATGACTCTTTTTAACCAAATTAGGTTTAATTCCTTCGTGTTCATTACCAAAAATTAGACAAGTGGGAGCGTCGAATTTAAGCTGGTTATATGCTTGTGATTTAGGGTCGCAGACTGTAGCAATAATTTTATAATTCTGGTCTTTTAGTTTTTCAATTGCTTCTCCTAAATTACTTACTTGACAGACTGGAACATAAGCTGCCCCCCCCATGGAAACCTTAACTACCGTGCTATTGACCTGAACTTGGTTTCTTTTAGCAATAATTAAACCATCAATTCTGAAAGCAGCACTAGTTCGTAAAATTGCCCCAAAATTGTGGGGATCTTCAATGCCATCTAAAACAATAATTAAAGGGAATTTCCGCTGTGGCTGGCAGGATAATAAAGAAGGTAGGGTTATGTAATCATAATTGCGGATAAAAGCCACTATTCCTTGACTTTTTTTGTCCGGACTGTACCGAGAAAATTGCTCTCTATTTAACAATTGATAAGGTATTTTTTTATTAGTTAAAATTTGTAATAATTCTTTGTCTTGATGATGTTCCTCTCGTAAAAGTATTTTTTTGAAGGTGAAATAAGGAGAATGAAGTAAATTGCGAACGGTGTGATTGCCAAAAGCCAAAAAGGTCATAATAAATTTTATTCTTGGGGGTGAAGTTTATTTAATTTTCTAGGAACTTAACTCGCGAGCCTTCTTTTTTTCGGCTTCTAGGAGTTTTTCTTGATAATCCTTAATTAGTTTATCGACTTGTTTTTCATAAGTCTTTTTCTGGTCTTGAGAAAGTCCAGCCTCTTTTTTTAGCCATTTTTTTAAATCTTGGTGAATTAAACGGAAGTTTTTCTCTCCTTCTAAAGTAATTAACTTTGCCCCTTTAATCAGCCCTTCTTTGATTTGGGTAGTGATAGTGGTAAGACTGAAATAAAGTTCATCATTAGTATCTCGTTCAAATTTATAGCCTGATTGTTCATCTAAAATTACTTTTTTAATTAAGGGGGTTGCTTTTGGTTCAAAAGAATGAACCACTAATTCATGATTAGGCGAAATTCAAAAATTAGCAACTGACTTTAATGGTTTTCGTTCTCCTTGATAATTTATCGTTAAACCCCTAATTACTTCCAAAGAAATTCGATTACTGCGAATTTTCTCTAATTTGCCAATAAACACTTTTAACTCTTTTTCAAGTAGTTCAGTTTTTTTTTGTTTGAAAATTTCTCAATTATTCTCCATATTAATATTTTTTTAACTTTTTAGTGATTATTACTGGAAATTAAATTAGATAAAACTATATTAAGGAGTAATAAAGGCTTCTCGGTCATACTAAATGACTTTAAATAATAATAAGAATTTAAGAAGTTAATTACTTCCAAATTATAAACCTAAAAAAACAGAGGCTAAACTGTTTTAAAAATTAGCAAAAAAACATAAAAAAATACAATAAATAAATATTTAAATAATGAAATGACAGGTAATAACAATATAAATCAATATGTAGATAAAAAACCTTTTGAATTAGTTCAAGAATTAAAAGAGGAGTATCAAATTCCCTCTTTTGAAGAGTTTATGAAAACTTACAAGTGTGATGATGCTCTTAATTATGATGATTTAAAGGGTGGTAGGATAGGTGAAGTGAAAGGGTGCGGACCTTGTCCTGATGGCTGTGAACGTAGGATGGTTGGTGATAAAGTAGGTTATTATGCTTACCAGTATCAAAAAACAGGAACAGCAGGTGAAACTAGTAGTGGGCTTGGTGGTTGCACTTGTACTCCGGTCTCTCGTTTTTGCCTAAATATTAAATGCTATAACTGAGCTGGTGATGGTGCTAATAGGTATGCTTGTTCGTCTTCGGAAGCCTTAGGTTATGCTCATGATTTAGAGGATAATAATTGATATGCGGCAAATATTATTTCCGATGAAGTATTGCGTAAATGTGCTACTTTGGTTCGTGAAGCAGTTCGGAGTCATGACAGAGGTAATAGAGTTAAAGGTTATGTAAAAGTGCAAGGGAAATTCTGAGGAAGTTATGACTGAGACACTAGTTATTAGAGTAAAAAAAAGAACTTTTCTAATATTATTAGTTGTCTTTCTCATATTCCTTGTCATTTTTTTCGCTGTTACTGCCACTGTTTTGTTTTGATATTTAAAAAATAGGGGTAGACGGGATGAAGATTATGCGAATAGAAAAATAGAGGCAGCAAAGTTGTATGATGAAGCAAAAAATAATGCAATGAGACGGCATATCAAACATGTTGATGGGGGAGAAAAATATTGTATAAATTGTGATATGTGTAATGGCGATTGGAATGATAAATAATACTAAAAAAAACCAGGGGAGTTTGACACTCCCCTAATAATTGAGGTTTAGACTTGAATTATTAGTTAAAATTGTAAATGGTTTTTTTAAATATAGAGATGATTTGCAGCCAACCTTAACCATCTTCTTAAAATTAGTATATGAATGCTTATTTACTATTTGCTATTATCCCTGGTAGTATGATCGTTGGTGTCTTCCTTGGTGCCTTTTTGATGTCTTGATTCATGACCCGGCAAATCAAAAAAGCCATGGGAATTAAAAGTTGAAAGGAATTTATTAAACAAGCCAAACAAGCCCAAGCCATGCAAAAAAAAATGGAAAGAGAGGGAGTTTTTGGTGTAATGAATGATCCTAAACTAAGGAAACAAATGGAGGATTTACGCAAAAGATTTGGTGGAAAATCTAAATAAAAACCTAATCTTTACTTTTTATTATTAAACCAACCTATAATGTTTGACAAAAGGAAATTAACTTTTCGAATGCTGATAGGAAAAATTAAGATAATTACTGGTTAGTTCTAGTTCAATATTTTTTAATTTGAATCCCATCATATTTTTTTGGTTCTCAACATAGGCAAAAACAAAAATATTAGTATAAGGAGAAAAAGTAATAAATGCGACCGTAGCGCAGTTGGCTAGCGCACACCGCCGATAACGGTGAGGTCGCTGGTTCGAATCCAGCCGGTCGCACCATATATAAATCATTTAAATTATTTAATAATACTATGAAAGAAAAAAAATGACGCGTTTATTCACTGCAAATGCCACCTGGACAAGCGAGACCAGGACAAAAAACTGCTTTTTTAGACAAAAATGCTATGAAATTTTGCCAAGCGTTTAACCAACAAACCAAAGAATTAGAAAGTTCAAAAATACTTAATGTGAAAATAATGATCAATGATAAAAAGGAATATCAGTTTACTATTCAAGGGCAAATAACTTCCGAATTAATTAAAAAAGCGAGTGGTGAAAAGAAAACTATCAGCGAAGAAGAAATTGAAAAAATTGCTCAAGAAAAGTTGCCTCATTTGAATACCGATGACCTAGAAAAAGCCAAAAAGATTGTGGCGGGTACTGTGCGGAGTTTTAATGGATTCAAAACCGATAAGTAACTCAGTTGACATAACGAAAAAATTAAAATTCTTGTAGAAACTGGTGCTTACGTTCTCGCAATATTTGTTTTGCTCTACTTGTTCCTAAAAGTGTTCAAGGAATCCAAAACTTTTCGATTAGTCGTTTCAATTTTCACTTGAGTAGTGTTTATTGGCTCAACCATTATTTACCTAGAAAAAATTATAAAATTAGTAAATGATTAATTTTTATCTTAAAGAGGTCTGGAAAGTTATAATATAAAAATAATAATAATTATGCCAAAGATAAAAAAAAGTAAAAAAGGAACTCGCGACACTAACAGAAAAAAAAGAAAAACCCTTTTGCGGAGGGGAGAACAAAAAACTAAAAAAAGATAGAATAATGCCAACCAAAGAGAAAAAGCATATCACTCAGTCTAAACCTACTCATAAATCCAATTTGCTAAAAAATAAACCAAGTAAGAAAAAAAAAATAGTAAAACCTAAAGTGAGTAAGAAAAAAACTACTAAGAAGGGTTAAACCATAAATCCGATGGATAAATTTCGATTAATAAAACTAATGCGGCGAAAAACCTATTGAGAAAGGGAAAGAGACAAATGTTTTTTGAATATTTTTTTCTTCTGAACTCTCTTTATGGGGTTTTCAATTAAAGACAAGAATTATTCTGGAATTAAAAAAGTTCGTGAAATTGGTTGATCGAGCAGTAGTGGATGAGAAAGGTTCAATTGTGTTTTTGATTGAATTTTAATAATTATCCTAGTCATTTATTTATTGATTGGAGTTTACTGCATAATGAGAACTCAAACTTGTTCTTCTAAATTAGTGGAAATTAATCAATGTTTATTAGAGGAGTTAAATAACGTGCCAGATATGGATATCAAGGCAAAATAAATATTCCGATTGTTGGTTAAAAATTAAAAGGATACTATTTAACTTTTAAAATTTGTATTAATACAACCGAGTGAGAACTAGTCAAGGAAAGAGAGAAAAATAAAAATTTGGCAAAAAAAATTGCTGGATTGGAAAGCCAAATTCAATGCGAACCAAAAAAATGCTATGATCAAAAACTTCTCTCTGTCTCTATATAGATAAAATAAATTATATGACTGGTCGCAATATTAATATTTATCTCTCCGAGGACTTACATCAGCAACTATTGCCTTTAATTCGAGAAAGGAAAGTTAGTCGTTTTATCAACGAGGCGGTGGCGGAAAAGTTAGCCAAAGAGCAAAAAAAAGAAAGCCAAGCGGAATTTCAACAAAGACTAATTCGTGGTTATCAGGCTATAACTAAAAACAAAAAACTAAAAGTTGATTTGTCCGTATGAGATGAAACCTTAGGAGATAGTGATAAGTAAACCTAAATCGAAGTTCCCTAAAAAAGGAGAATTACGACAACCTATTCCTCAACAAAGAGAAATGCTACACATTCCCCGCCAGGGTGAAATTTGATTAGTGAAATTTCCGAAAGTCAAGGAAGGTCGCAAACCTTTTCGTCCTTGTGTGATAATCAGTAATAATCGGTAAAATGAATATGATGAGGAAGTAATTGTCCTGCCACTAACCACTGAGGAAGTTATTACCGGTGAAGTCCAGCCTTTTGAAATTCCGGTAAAAACTAACCAAGAAACTGGTTTAGATGAGCTAAGCAGAATTTTAACTAATCGAGTTCACACCATCGATAAAGAATTAAGATTGGTTGGTAAATTAGGGAAAATAAATCAAGAGACTTGGGAAAAATTGTTAATTTCTTTATGAGAAGGAATTACCGGTCAGAAAGGAAAGTGATGAACTGAAAAAATTCAAGGAGGAAAGGTTTAAAGTTATTAAGGAAAGCGGAGAATTATTCTCGAAAATGAGAAAAAAAGAGAGTATTCAACTTCTTGCTTTGAATTAATTGAGGTCTGAATTTAAATTATTAGATAAAATTATTATAATATACAATGAAACACTCCCGTCGTTATCAAGAAATTAAGGAAAAAATTCCTAATAATAAATACTATAATGTGCTAGAAGCCATCGAATTTTTGCGAAATAATAATCCTGAGAAATTAAAAAATATCAAAGTTTGTTTTGCTTTAAACCAGTCTAAGCGAAAAACTATTACTGCTTTGAGAAGCAAAATAATTTTACCTCATCCTATTTCCCCAAAAGGAAAAATAGCCGTAGTTAAAGATGACTTGCCGGTCGAGATGACTAACGACTTAACTAAAATTAAAGCAGTGGAATTGTTATCAGTGGAAGAAGTTCACCAAAGAATAATCTCAGAAAAAAATAATAAAATTAAAAAAAGAACGCAGTGAGGATTTAAAAAGTTGGTGGTTCATCCTCAAAATGAAAAGAAATTCAGAGTGCCGGAAAAATTACCACCTAAGTTATTTGGTTTAATTGCTAGAAAAGTCTCCTTAACTGAAAATGTGTTGGAGGCCGTAAATAACTTTCAACAAGGGGAGCAAGAAATAAAAACTGACCGAGGAGGTAATATTCACGCGGTAATTGGTAGCAGTGCTTTTAACCAGCAACAATTAGAGGAAAATTATAAAAGTTTGTATAAAAAAATAACCGGACTAAAACCAGTGGGTTGGAAAAAGGATTTTCTAAAAAACATAACTCTTTCTACCACGATGGGTCCAGGCATAAAAATAGTAAAATAAATATAAAGAGTAAAAAATAATGAATTGATAATATAAATAAAAAAAAAAATATAATAAATAATATGACAGCAATTAAATTTAAAATCACTGAAATTATTAATCAAGACCTTAATTCTGGTCCGATCGTAATCAAAATTGAAGAAATAAATTTTCCTACCGGTAAAGGGAGTGAAAAGACTAAAATTACCAAGTTAAATTTTGGGGGAGATAAAATAACCGAAATTAAAGATATTTTTGCCACTAGTAAAAGTTATCAAATGGAGTTTAAGGAAACCGAAGTAAAGGATAACCGAACGCCAAAGCATACGCTGAATATGTGTTTTGAGGCAGGAGGTTCCAAACCAGCCTTACCTAACAAGTTAAATATCGAAGCCAGTGAGGAGTTAAGGATATTTTATAATAACCATGATGGTAGTATTAAGTTGACCAAGGAAACCGGAACACCAACTGACCCTGGTACTCCCAAAAAACAACCGGATGACCCTGGTACTCCCAAAAAACAACCGGATGACCCTGGTACTCCCAAAAAACAACCGGATGACCCTGGTACTCCCA
>CAMKVN010001917.1:0-15828 GCA_946474995.1 Funneliformis geosporum
TTATACTAATATTATACTATAAAAAATAAGCTATACCTTATAAGATTGCTATGAATTCTTTGAATTTTTTTTTTGAATTCTAAAAGTTAAAATGAATTTTGTGAATTTTATAGAATTTTAATGAATTATGTTTACTAAAACTAAATTTATAAAGATTTGAAATTTTTTTTTTTAATAAATTGTAAGTATATTTTAATTTTATATTTATTATATTTATTCTTTATTTTATAATCTAATTTAATTTTTAATTTTTATAGAAATAAAAAATTTAAGTAAGAATTAAAATATAATGACTTTTTTATGATTTCTTTCAAAAATCTATTAAAGTTTAATTCAATATGATACTAAATAGAAGCAGTCTATTGCAGACTAGATTATAGAGTAAGATATTGAGAAATAATATTAAATAAAAGCTTGTATTGCAGATAAATAAACATAAAAGAAAACTGTAGAAAGTTTATATATTACATAGGAACTGTTAATAAAGTTTATAATATATATATAAATATTATGATTGTATTATTGATTTATTTTATAAAAATTAAGATAATAAAAAAATATTTAATACACATGATATGAAGATATTTAAATTTTTAAAATAATCATTTATTATATAATTTTATTAATAGGTATTATAGGAACTTATTAAGAAAAATTAATTAGTTTCTAAATAGTGTTTACTTTATAAAATAGTTTAAAGAAATAGTAAAATTATATTTGTATTAACTTTATAAAGGTCTTTAAATTTTTGTAGAATTACTAGAAAATAAGTCAATATATATTTTAATTTATAATTTGATTTCTTTAATTAAATAAATATAATTGATGATATTTATAGTTATAGTTATAAAAAGCTAAAAAAAAACAAATTAAATGTTGAAAAATTGATTTATATTTAAAATAAGTGAATTAAGTTTTAAATTATTAATTTTTATGGATAAAACTGCCAAAGATAAAAGAAGTTTAAGTAAAGCTTATGAATATTCTATAATTAATATAAGAGTAAAAAAATCAATTATATTTATAAAGAATTTATTGTAAAATATTATATAAATTAGCAGATTTATATAACAATATAGCATAATTTTTTTGATGTATTAGAAATGTTAAAATCATATTAAAATTTATTTAATATAGTATTATTCTTAATATCTAAAAAGGTAATTTAATCTAAAAATAGTATTATAAAAAAAGTTATATTCTTTAGACTAAATAACAAATAAATTTGTCTGTAAAATTTTTTAAAAAAAGGTTAATTTCTTTATAAAATGGTAATATTAATTTTAGTAATATTATTACTATATAAAAAATATAGTTTAATATTATTTTATATTTTATTTATACTAAATAATATATTTTATAGTTTTTTATTTAATTATAGAAATATAATAATAGATATCTATAAAAAAAAAACATTTTGATATTTTTATATTTGATTTATAATGATTTTAATAATCTTTAATTTTCTTTCTATTTTATACATATTAATGTTATTTTAAAAATCCTAATATTTATTCAATATTTTTATTATTAGAAGAATTTGGTATCTTTCAACTTTAAAGTTATTTTTTTCATATTATGATATTATATAAAATATAATTTTTACTTTTTTTATTAATAGCATATTTTTATGAAATATTTTATAAAGTTAAGTAAAAAGTTTATTCAATATTAATAGAGTAAATTATTTAAAAAAAAAATCTAAAAAGAAATTTTAATTAAAATATTTTTTTATCATACTATTTAAGTAAAAAAAAAATGGAGTTTTATTCAAGTAAAAATACTGTAAGTTAAATCTGTAAAATCAATAGAATACAGTGGGCAACAAAAGAAACGCAAGTAGAGTTGCCTTCCTTTAAAAGCTTATAATTCACCAACCATGAATGCTAGAAATATAGTTTTGTATTTGTTTAAACTTCAAAACCTAGCTAATATTCAGTAAAAATTTGAAATGCGATTATTAAGACCAACTTTGCGCAATTTAGCGATCTACATCAAAAATTCTTACTTAATGAAATTTAAGTGTAGAAAATTTTTTCAGTAGGCTGACTACCCAAAAACTGATACTATAATCAGATTTTCCTCAGTAGCACGATTCTAACAAATTAAAATTCGTTCAAATCAGATCAGTAGATCAGCAAAAAATCGATAAAGAAGTCGTTGTGATTATACATAAAGTCGAAATGGATCATTTCAGATATCCAAAATGATTGAAATGGTCGAAATCATTTCGACTATTAGAGGTTAAAGTCACAAAATAGTTGAAATGACATTATATCACATGATTTTTCATATTTAGAAAAAACAAAAAACAAAAGATGTACAATCTCGGTCAATATCATTCTGATTCGTATGAAATAACTACCATTCGATTCCTCGAAACTAGGCGGATCCAATGAGCTAACATTCATTGATTTTGGATTATCCAATCACGAGATACTCGCAATTGTATTATCAGCTGAAATTATAAATCAATAAATTCTAGAAAAAAAAACTCTCTCCTGTTTATCCCAAAAATGACCAGAAAAAACAGCGAGCAAAATCAAAAATAACGAGGACGTTTATCTTCACCGTTAACAATGCAAAAAGCCAAAAAATAAAATACAACGCAAACTGTGAAAGTTCCACTAACCCAACAAACTACGGAGCTTCTAAAATCAGTAGTGTCTATAGAACTCAACCCTTTGCCTTCGAAAAAAGGCAAAAAAAAAGAAACTTTGGAAGAGACTCCAGAAAAGACCACCACCACTCTAAATGTTGACGAAAGTTTTGACACGTTAGAGAACTTTTTGGACAAAAATACGTTCTCAGTACAAGCTTTTGAACGTCAAAAACCTTCTTTTCACAGATATTTTCCCTCAAAGATTTTCCAGGAACTTCACCGCAGCAAAAGGTCTTTTCTGTTGTCAATTTACTTTTCGACAAGTATGATTCGTTTTCAGAAGCGACAATAGCCAAACATCTGAATGACCAATCACAACACATTCTGAAAATTTCCTTTTGTAATCAAGAAGAACATGAACATGTGTGTTCAGTCCAGTTACCCAATTTGGAAAATCGCACATTTTTACCTCTTAATATACCGTGTATACAATAAAGATAGGAACTGTAAGTAATATGTTACAACTTTTAATGTTGTAACTTACGTTGCAATTAGTTTTAACCTATATATGTTGCAACTTATAATGTCGCAACATATGTTGCAACTAATTTTAGCTTATGTTGTAACATTTTGTAAATTTGAAATTAATTGCTGTACCATCTTTAGTACACAACCATATGTTTCTGCAAGGTCGATTAGGGTAACAGAAATCCCCCTGGATTCTACGGAACACAGGATTAAGACAACATTTATCTGATTTGGAACGATTGTCCATTTCACCATGGAAACAAAGAATATGTGGCAACAAGCCACTATTATCTTCGCGAAAGATGCTAATTTCAAGTGACTAAAGGCTTGCTATGGTCTCTTCGTATTTAACGACATGGTCAGAGTTCACATGTGTGATCAATCTCGCTCATATATTCTAGCACGTTCCAAATTTCAGCGAAACTTACTGGTCTTCCTCGGTTTACAACTGGTAAACAACTTGAGAAAATAGGAAGAATGGTCAATGCCATTGCTTGGGTTATCGCTAAAGCTCGTTCCAACTACCATAATCTACAACACGCATTTTTTATTTTGCCAATGCAGACGATTTTGAAGCTGCAATTTCCAATGATAATCTTACCATAGATAGCAAACACGTGACTTGGACTGAGTCAAAAGCAAAGCTTTGTGCTATTTGCTCATCACCAAACCATAAAGCTAATGGATGTCTATGACATAGGAAATCTCCAGCTGATCGAAACATGCAAAATTTTTATCAGAAATTCCAATCGGCGTAATACTCCAATTATAAGGCTCTGCCTAAAAAGATGAGAGGCGCAGTAAACCCGGACATTACTTTTGCCTATGTCACTAAACCCCATCTACTACAAATATCGCTACACAATCTACCCCACCAAAAAATAATAATAATAACAACAATACGCATAACAACAATAACAACAAAAACAAACCACCTTCTCATTCTAACAATAAACAAAATCCCCAATCTGGTTCATGATCGGACGATATTCCATCAAACATAAACGAAGAAATACTTTTCGATAATACTATTTGTCCTACACCCAATAGCACGGTATATAAGGATACCAAAGCAGGCGGCTCCATGCATACTAACAATGATAATGATTTCAAAGAATATGTCAAATCCCAATTTATTAATCTTAATGAAAATTTGAGCATTATAATGAGCAATTTAGCGTTTATAATTAAAAGAGTTGAATCTGTTGAACAATCACTCAATATCAAAGTCATCACTCCAGTAGAAGCCGACGTACAAAATCTTAATGCTGGTAAAATGGAAGAGGAAGTTGAACCTACTATCGACTCATTAGCATTCACCATTCTTAAACAACAAAAGACCATTGAAGGTCTCAGAAATATCAATGCCATGCATCAGAACTGCCTCAAGTCTTTCACTACGACAGTTAATACTCTAGTTCAATCGTGCGCTGCTTTTCAAAATGTACTTTTGAAAAATAATTTGCTCCTACAAGAACAGGCTAATAATATCTTTCCACTTAGTATAACATTTGATTCTGATATCGAACATTATATCAATGACCTCCCCAAATATTAATTTTTTAATGAATACTGTCCCTACTGATTCTAATGCACAAGATGCATCAATTCATAACACAACCCCTCTAAATCACATTCCTCCTTCTTTTTTATCTTTTGCCTCACATAATGTCTGCAGCTTCACTAATACCGCCAAACAATATACACTTTTAGAACATTATTCCTCACTTAATATAGATGCCATCGGTTTACAAAAAACTAATTTTTATCAACAACATTGCAAACCCTTCAATAGAGAACACTCAAACTTTATAGGTTTCTTTATCTCTGACCAGATGAATCCTAAAACTGGTTTCAGAGTGGATATCCTTTTAAATATGGTTTTAGCCAACCACGTCTTTTTTTATCATCATAGATTGAATCGTATTATTTATGTCGATCTCCAATTTCCTAACAAACAGAAATTAGTTTTATCAACTGCTATCTTCCACCTACTGATATCATTAAATGGAAGGAGATACAGAAAGAATTAATCAAAATTATAAACGAAGCCATGATAAAGGATTTTCATATAATTTTATTAGGTGATTTTAATGCAGATATGGACAGACCTCATAATCCTAACGGTGCCAAAGAATTTTTTACATTGCTTTAGAATCTTCATTTATTTGATGCATTCACTCTAAAGCATAGTAACGACTGCATAAATTATCCAACTTTTACTTCGTCCTTCTCAACATCTCGTATCAACTTCGTCTGAACTTCTACAGAACTTACTTTTAATTTCACTACTTATAATACTGAACCGGTTTCACCACAGATATCTGATCACGCGATTGTTATATGCACTGTTGAAAATTTTCTCAACATTAAAAACAACAAACATAATATTCCAAAGAAGACTGTGTATGATTATGACAAAATGAATGACGAGCTTTGGACTAAATACAAAAGTAAACTCAATGAACTGGTCAACAGTTGTAAACTGCGCCTCCTTAAATTTAATTCAAAACTTAACCAGACAAAACTCAATCATTATTGGGACTTGCTACAGACCTGCATTATAAAAGCAGCTGATCAAATTATATCTTCGCATAAATCCAATGGTCAATATAAATTGAATAAGCCACCTTTACTGTCCAAATTATATTCGAAACTTTGTTTCTTATATAAATTCAATAAGCAAATTAAAACTGCATGTCAGACAAATAATTTGCTACAGGATTGGAATTCATCCTCTATTAAGTTCTATGATCTCGCTCAGGAGTTTAGAATTAACCTAATATCCTTACCACCACTTCCTCCAATTGTTCTCCTACAATCATTATTACTTTGTTCCAAAATAATACTTAATTGTATTCTCGTTAAAACTAAACTTCATGAGCAAGAATTCAAATTAAAGTCGATTCAGTAAGCAATTGAGTCTAGGCTTGATAACTATGCTACAGCTCCTTCTTGTATGATTGACTCAGTCCTCAACCGTTCAAGGAAAACCATTATTTTGGATAGATGTCTTGATCCAACCTCTTTATCACATGACCTCTTGACGGACGAAACACATGTTAAAAATGCAACTAATCATCACTTCTAATTTGCAGCTGGCACTTCTTATGAGAATAAGGATATTCCCAATGATTGGAGTCAATCTTATAAGCCAGTGGATTATGTAAATGGGACTATTTATAATAATCTTATGGCCTTACCAACAGCTGATGAATAGTATGAAGTCCTCGCTACTTTGCTAAATGGTAAAGCTCCTGATCCCTCTAAGATATCAAATGAAATGCTTAAAAATTTGGGTCCTCACACAAATAAAATACTTTAGTATATCATTCAGTTTTGTGTGGCTGATTCTATACTTCCCTATTGATGGAATCATGCATTTATCTATTCAATTCCAAAACCCAAACTGTGGGAATACGATTTAAATAACACAAGACCAATCATACTATTAGAATGTCCTCGCAAAGCTCTTATCAAACTACTGAATAGAAGACTCTCAACTATTATGGTTCGACATAATATCTTGAAGGGACTTAATTTTGTGGGACTCCCTTACAAATCAACATTCAAACCACTTCGTATTATAGATAACATTAAATACAATTCAATCGTCAACAAAAAAGATCTTTGGGTTTTGATGCAAGACATGTCTAAAGCTTACGATCATGTAAATTTATTCATGCTCATCTGTGTATTTGAAAGATTGCATATCCCCTTCAATTTTATCCGATTCATACTTAAAATGTTTGGCAATCGCTTTAACCAAGTTTTTACTTTTTTTGGAAATACAGATTCTTACAGAATCATCTTAGGTATTGACTAAGGCGAGATTATCTCTCCTCTTTTGTGATGTATCTATTATAATCCACTCTTATGCAGAATACATGATTCCCACTTGATTACAATCTGTCTCATCAATGGAAACCGGATGTTTCTACTAGTGATACTTTAACTGAATCTGTTAAGATTGCTACGCTTGCATATATAGACGACACTCTATGGATTGTTAAATCAAGAGAAGATCTCATTAAAATTATGAAAATTGCAGAATGTTTCTATGACCTAAGTAAACTGGGTGAAATCAGTTCTTCTTATAAACAACGATAGACTCTGTCAGTCAATCACTCTACCTTCCATCAATGACACGATCACAATTACTCCTCATCCTACTAATGACTCGGCAAAATATCTAGGTGTGTGGATATCTTTAGGATCTAATAAATCATTCATTAGTAGATCTATAACCAATGAAATTAAATCAGCGGTTTCAATCATGAATCATAAAAGATTGACTGACAAGCAACTAGTTTATATATTTAATTCAGTTTTGATCTCACGCATTGAATACCACTCTCAATTAACATTTTTTACTAAAAAACAATGCAAAGTGATTGTGTCACCTTTTCTCGCCTTCATAAAAAAAAATTAAACCTTTCACGTAAAACCCCATTATCGATTCTTCATTCGCATTTCTTCTATAACTTAACTGACTTTTACCAGCGGTTCCTTATGGCGTATAGCGAAGCTTTACTATATATTATGAATGATTCTGGAATAATGGGCTCCACTATTAAACTTCGTATCCAACAGTTGAAACATAAGAAGTGGCTGCATCAATCTCCTCTTATCTTATGGCTATATAATAATGCTGCCAATTTTAAAGACTGGCTCTTGTGTCTACTTTGCGATTGGAAACAATTGAACCTTTCATTTGATCTGAATGATATACGTCCTAATCTCATTCTTGAAGGAAACACTCCCATCTCGTCATTTATACAACACCAATATAAAGGAATTGCGAAAGATTTATGATGTTATTTTTTACTTTTTATGGAGCAACTTGTTAATGCAAATGGTAATCAGATGTTAACATTTTATGATTATTGCATACGATCGGATGTTCCTCACTCGACAAAATACCCTAGTTGGTTTAATATCTTACAGATAGCACTTCTTTCAAACAGTTCTTCTAGAGAGACTGTTACGTCTTTTCCTCATGTCATTTCTTTACAATATGACTTTTCACCACCAGTAAAGAATAAAAATAAAAATTTTTTCATCTTAGGTTAGCACATAGGCGACAACAAACCATTCGTGGGACAACTTTTAAAGGTCGATTCGGATCAAGTGCACGTGATGCATTTCATTCCTACAATTGGACGCAATCAAAAGACTTTATTCGCAGAATGCTCCCGATGTTTATATTATGATTCATTAGCTTATGTATCCAAAGGTTTTAGTGTGAAAAGGAAAAAGACTTGTTATTTTTTCTCTGTTCCTTCAGATTTGTGTTTTCAAATACCTGTTTATCAAAATAAATCAGAATCTGCTCCATATTGTGCTTGGTCTCTCACTTTAATTAATGACCTTACATTTGCTAAATTTGTAAAGTCTAATAGACCCAACACTACGATAGTTAATTTACCTTTTATTTCTCCTTCACCTCCTTCGTTCATTGAATCATTCATATCCCATCATCATGCATAACAATTGTTATCACTTTGTGACCAATTTTGTTCATCTAATTATTTAGAATTTTATACTGATGTCTTCCTTGTCAATTTAGGTACACATTCCTTACGAATGGGTCTGGCTTGGATCCAAACTGCACTAGTTTCTCCTTTGCTTTTTTTTTGCTTCAGCACTTAATTTATCCTTTCCATTATCATCTGTTGCTGAACTCGCTGTCATCTTCACCACAATTTTGGTTGCTCCTCAAAATTGCCAAATCAAAATTTTTACAGATTCCCTGGTGGTAATCTCACAATATAATAAATATAAAATGCTTTTAGATATTTCACCATCACGAAGACCGTTTCTCAAAATTAATAATATGCATATTTGGCATTGCTTCTTCAAAGTTATCGATACATGTTCGTTATCAATTACAATGCACAAAATTAAAGCTCACTCTGGAGACACGTTCAATGAAAAAGTGGACACATTAGCGAAGAATGCGCTTAATACACAAGCTTTGCACTTAACCCCTTTTAACCAATCACATCTGTCACTCAACCTTCATCAAATGGCGATTGCTTCACCTATTAGACCAATTATCAAAGAAATCACTCAATCAACACAATTGGCCTCAATTTTAAATCTAGATATCAATTGTAAATATCTCAGCATAGATATAAACTGGGTTGCGACTGCATTTTATATATCAGATAATACCGCCACTTCGACAACAACATATGAAGCCTCTAAATTAAAAAAGAAAAAGATCCAAAAAATCTTGGAAATTCTTCCCTCATTGAATGTTTTACAGCTACGACACCCTGTAATCTATGATCACTCTTGGCTATGTATTCGTTGTAATACAATGTGTGAAGACTTCAACCATATTTGGACTTGTGCTTCAATTTATCAAGAAATGCATGATATTATCAATATGTTAAAATTATACCTCAAGGATATTACTCAACTTGATAATCTCACTTCAATTGCAAATCACCTTGATATTTGGTCACTTTCATCAGCCTCATTTTGCTCTTTCGTCGATTTAATCAAAGGCATTGTTCCCAATGAACTATACTCATTTATCAAATCACAATTTACTTCACACGAAGCTACGATGGCAGCAGTTTCAGATTTTAGCATTTCATATTCACTCATACTCATAAAATATGAATGGATCAATGTTTATTACTCAAAGATTTTGAAAAATCTCAAGACATTATGAATCTCATGAAAAGATCACATACAGAAGCTACAGGTTACCAATTTCGTTCATCTTCTGTTAACCTTTCATCTACAGACTTAATTACCAAGATGATGCACTTAGGATCACATTGGACAAATTTTTGGTGCAGTAGAAACCAAGCTCTTTCCTTTTTCTGGTTGGTTACTAGAAGGTGATGATGTAAATTTTCTTTTATATTTGATTCTGAGAAAGTGCAGGGTCAGTTTTAATTTAGAATAGTTTCATGATTATTTTAGATAGAGATTTTCGTAACTTCTGTTTTATGTAATTTTTTATATTTTATATTATCAATAAAGATTTTGCGAAACTACTGCACTTAAAAAAAAATAAAAATAAAAAAAATAAATCAATAAATTCTACTTTAAATAAAGAAGTCTGGATTTCGAAATACAATCGCAAATATCTCGAGTTGGGATGATCCAAATACAATGAATGTTAGCTCATTGGATTCGTCTAGTCACAAGGAATCGAATGGTAGTTATTTTATACGAATCGGAGCAATATTAATCGAGTTCGTACATCTTTTGTTTGTTTTTGTTTTTTCTATATATAAAAATTCATGTGATATGAAGTAATTTTGACTATTTCGACTTTTCATTTTGACTTTTACCTCCAAAGTCGAAACATTTCGACTTTTGGTTTTTCATTTTGACTTCATGTATAGTCGCGATATTATAATAAAAATTTTTTTTTTATGATGTGACACTGCCAATAACTTTATTAAATTTATACAAAATACAAAAAAGTAATCTTAAAAATCTATATATAAGTACTAGCTATCCTGCGTGATTATATTTTAAACCCATTTGAATTGACCTATCATCGTCTTTCCCTTCCAACAGACCTACTAAATACATATCTAATGACTACTATTATCATAAAGAAAAGAAAAAGAGAAAGTCAGTGCCTATCTAAAAATCTGAAAATTTGTTACCATATTTGATTGAAAGGTGTATTCAAGTTTTCCACATATTAGAAGTATGTTGATTATTTATGTGACCCAAAAATTTACTGACATCTCGTAAGTGTTTGTCTTTTGAAAATATGCCCAAAAGTTTTTCTTTAGCAATCATAAGTTTGCAACGGGATTTCCAGACGTCTTCATACATTTTTTAAAAAAAGAACAAGAAAAGTTGTGTGATAATTTTAATGGTCATGTTTCTGCTTTGTGTAGCTTTATGGATGACAGATACAAGAGAGGTTAGGATTACAGCTTTCATAATATAAATGAGACCAGTGTCCGAAGAGATACTGAATGTTTGAGTGAAAACGGAATCAATTTCAAGGATCAAAGAAGAATCGAAAGAATGTACTTCAAGAAATTCATCTAAAAATTTTCTTGTTAGAAGAATAATTGTGGTGATTCTTGATTCATAGGCTGAATATTGCCATAAATGTGAAATAGTTTCTGTGTAGGCATTACAGGCAACACATTTCCAATCTTTGTATAGATCAGGGAGAAGCTGAGCCATTTTAGCTGTGATAGGAAGTTCGTTCAATAAATTTTTGAAAATAAAGGTCTTTAGTCTGGTAGAAGCAAATGATGTGACAAATGATGAAGAATCTAATGAAAGAAATTTCCATGTAGCACTTCAATCAATAGATGAGCTGATAGTTAAGAGTCTAATTGATTTATTATAAGAAAGCATGAGGAAAGCACTGAAAGTATTAGCAGAGAAAAAATCCTTAAAAACTTTCGTATAGATGACTCTATAGGAATATTATTGAATAGTAAAACAAGGTTTCTCGAGCTAATACTAGTGATATTAGAGGAGATTGAAGGTAAGTATCTTCCATTTTTGGCTAATGTATCAGCCTGATCATTTAGGATATCTCCAGTATGTGATTTGACCTTAAAAAGGTTAATATAGAGGTTGAGCGTAATGTGTACATACTGGATAAGATTCCAAATAGTATAGTTGGAAATCTGTTCTATTTTCCTGTTTGAGAGTCTGAAATCAACTACATAAGATTGAAAACCATGGATGAGGGCAAGACTGTCTGTATATATATTTAGAGTAGTTGATTAAGGAGCGACAAGTATGGCAATGAGAAAAGCATAAATCTCAGCTCTAGTTGATGATGGCCAATGTGATAGGGAGGCAGAAAAGCTATGGTGGTGAGCATAACTGTCTATACAAATCCAACCAAGACCCATTTTGCAGTTTTCTGAACGAGTACTGTCAAGTATACCATCAGTATAGAAGATCAAGAAACTGGCATCAATGATTGTGGATTGAATGGATTTGAGTTGGGTTGAGTACAAAGATTGTGGAAGAATACAATCAATGATATTATCATGGAGCGAACGTGATGCAGATAGAGGAGGAGTAGAATTATTATAATATAAAGATGCAGCACAAAAAATTTCATCAGGGGAATCTCTGAGACGATTTTTGACAATAATCCTCCTTTCTTTTTTGAGATGAATTTTGAAAGTTCTGTTAGCGTTGATAGTGAAGGTACATTTATTTTTAGGAGTATTTGCAAGAAAGAGTACACATTCTGAACAAGTATCTAAAAAATGGATACTATCATTATTAATAGTACAAATAAAGTATTGACAGGTAAACCATGTAGTATTTGAATGATTACTGATGATAATACCATAAATAACGGATTGTAATAATAGATCCCAATAGGCTACTGACATTTTTTGTTTAGAACGGGAATTGTTATTAATAAAAAATGGTAGGTCGAAATCAATAAGAGAATTATAAATAGGAAGGGAAGTATCTAGTCTATATTCTAATTTAAATAATCTAGTACATTTGTCTTCAAGAACTATAGACTCCAAAAAATCAAAGAAAAAGGAGTTCCCTAATAACTGAGTAGCATGATTAAAATCTCTTAGAAAGAGATCAGATTTTAAAATTAAATGACATTCATCAGTTGAGGTCAGCTATTCTAAATAAAAAAGATTATGAGTAGTTAGTGTGTGCTGTACTTTAGAAAAATTGTTGAAGGGGATGATTTTACATAAAGGACGATTACCCTCTAATATACGATTGATAATGTATGAGGAAGAAGAAAAAGAAATTTGGAAGAAGTGGAGTTGATAAGACTCAAAGAAACACCAATGTGATTTATGTACGATTTTTGGTAAAAATAATAAGGCCAATATTCAAGTGGTGAAATATGAAGGCATATTGTGATTGTAAATTAAAGAAACTGATCAAAGAAATTCTTTCATAGATGGTGAAGTTGTTAAATTGAAAAAGCAATGCGCTAAAAAGGGATTTAATCTGTAAGGACCAAAAGTCATTTAGATTATAAAATTCTTTAAAATGTAGCATTACATTAGGAATTGAAAAAGCAAATTTGCACTTTCGTTTAAAGAGAATACAAATAGGAGCGAAAAATTTATCACATTCCTTCTTCGATAGAGGAATGAGTTGTAAATGATATTTGATTAAAGGACAAAGGATCATATTAATAATATATGAGATCTGCTTATCTGTGAGGTGTTTGTAGGTCATCAGATTGACAAACCAATTAATATCTTGTTTAACTTGATTTTTGACAAAGGTCTGTGATTGTTTGGTATTAATCCAGACTTCCAAGAATCTAATTGAGCCCATCTCGGGGGTGATATTTATTATAGAAGAACCAAACTTAAGGTTAATACCATTAGATTGTGGGTGCAAGGTAGTTAAAAGTTTAGATTTATCTTTGTTGAGTGTAGATCTGATGAAGAAGTAAAATTCTTCAGCAATCTTGAGGATATCTTTAAGATCCTCTTGTGAGCTAGCAATCCAATTTGTATCATCCATATAGGCGAGGGAGGATACTGTTTCAGATAAATGATAGGAAGACAGGTGGACTAGATCAGTTGGACCATTATATTTAATAATGTATCCTTTATTTAGATTTGCAACTTCGCAGAAGAGAGGATCCAGGTAAATGCATCACAACAAAGGAGATATAACCTCTCCTTGATCAATACCAATTTTTACGTCATAATAGTCTGAGATACCCTGTGTAGTAAACACAGCATTTTTCCTTGAGGTAAAAAGATTGATAATTAATTGTATAGCAAGTGGAGGTATTTTGATTCTATCTAATGCACGTCTAAGGCAGTGTTGTCATGGGATATAGTTAGGACACTGATAGGACACTGATGGGACAGATGGGACATTTGGGACATATATGGAACATAGTTGAGACATATAGTTAGGACATATAGCTGGGACAGCAAATGCTTGGGACATAGAAAATGGACATCACTGGTCTAAGGTAGGTAAGGTTGACTCTATCAAAAACTTTGGATAGATCTTGAAGGAAGATCCAAATTTCCTTGTTGTTTTCGTTGGCATCTTCCAAAAGCATATTAAGAATTTTGATTGGTAGAACAGTTGAGCCACCAGGAAGGTCAGCAAAATTACCACCTCTTAGAATATAGTATTTTTCAATGAGTTTAAAGAGTCGATTGTTAAGAATTTTAATGAAACCCTTACAAGCGGTTTCTAGAAGTGTGATAGGATGAGTTCGTGTAATATCACAATTCCATTCTGTTGGTTTAGGAATAGGATAGATATGAGCAATCTTCCATTCGTTAGGTATTTTCCCAATAGAGAAACACATGCTGATGAGTTGCCAAAGTAAATGTTGTATTTTAAAACTGAAATGGATAATCATTTCATTGGTGATTCCAGAGGGTCCAGCTGCTTTATCAAAGGGGAGTGACTTAAGAACAGATAACCATTCGTCGAAAGTTAGAGGTTGCATCAGATTGGTGTACCAATTATTATTAATATATTCTTTAGGACAATACTGAGCTTTTCACTTTTGAGACATAGGACGAGCAGGAGAATTAGGAATGGTGTAGTTTTAGAAGTAATTGATGATAGCATCCTTAATTTCAGCAGGATCAACAGTAAATCTACAGCTACCAGTATCATTATTTTGAACAGGCAGTCTAAAACAATAGAATGCTTTTTCCGATTTAAAATGGAGTCAATTATTTTAGATGTATCATTGAGCAAGTCTTCACATCATTTGTCAACCAGTTGTCGAATAGCAATTTCATTAAGTTTTAAAGTATCAACTTTGGCTAATGCTATTAAAGATCGATGTATGTCTTTGATATGTTGTTTAACACCCATAATATTATTTGAGTTGAGAGCTAGAGGAAAAGTATACTGGATGAGTTTCATGTTGACAATGATTTTGTTGAAGTTGGAAATTATTTGTGGCCAGACAAAGCTGGTGAGCCAAAGTTTTTGTTGTAATTGATATTGTTTAAATATTAATAAATTTGAGCCAACTTTTTTGGCAGCCCTTAAAGAGTCTGGGGTATCATATAGATGTTTTCTTTTTTGTGTAGGTGTGATCCAAACATGTGGTATCTCACGTTTACTTGCTATTAAGGTTGTAGATTTGATGGCAGACTACAAAGAGTTCATATTAGCAAGGTTGTGTGGAAGGTCCTTAAATTAGTCTAGATTGTGATGATTATAATAAAAGTTAGTATATTTAGCAAAGCGAGAACACTGAGTTAGATTCATTGCTTTAAAATTAGGAACATGTCGTTTGTTCATTAAAGATCGTGATGCCGCCTGAGATTGACGTCTAATATCAGCAAAACTGGTAAAGACAATACTATAGTCTGATTTATACATGTTAGTAGTATCAATGTATAAATAAAGAAAGTCTGAAATAAGATTTAGAGATGCAAAAATGGAGTCAATACATGTATTTGCTTGTGTTGAAAAAAATGTGAATTGGGATGTATCATGACAAATGTCATATAAATCCAAAAAATTCAGAGCGAATATTTTTGATAGAAATCGTATCTCCAATGTAAAGCTTATCCTTCATTAATGTGGTCTAATATTTTCAAGGTTTGCATTATAATCACCTAGGAGAATGATTTTGAAATCAGATTTTAGACCTTCTTTGATGTGATCAAGAATTAGAGCTCCGAATCAGGTCAGGTCAACCTGTGACCCGACCCGACCCGACCTGAAAAGTCGGGTCGGGTAGACAAATT
>CAMKVN010001918.1:0-15822 GCA_946474995.1 Funneliformis geosporum
TTAGTAAAAATTTAGCGAAACTAAAGGTTTTACTGTTTTGCCAAATCCAAAATGAGTTTAGACAAGCAACCTTAGTTGCAACTAATTTTAGCTTATATTACAACAATTTGTAAATTGTAAATCAATTGTTACACCATTCTTAGTCAGATGATTATAATAACTATGAGTCTAATTATAAATCAGATAATAAAGAAGCTCTCTACATCTCAGTCGATATTATCAAGACTCTATTTGTACAAAAGCAAATTATAGTGAAAGATTAACTTATTAATATAACATATACTTTAAGGTGGAAAAAATTTAATGTTAAATTTTCTTCCAAGAATTTGATAAATAAAATTTGAAAATTGCTTTAGGGCACTAACATATATTAACTGATATAATTTTAATATAAGTGAATACTCCCTACTCTCAGGTAAAATATCACGTGCTACCAATTATTTGCTTTTTTAGATTCTTAAGTTTTAAAGTCAAGTAAATTAAAGAAACTAAGAAAAAAATATAAAATATTCAATTTGTAATTTTTAAATTGAATTTTTTATTTCAAATAAAACATTTAAAATATTTAATAGCTTATTTTATAAATTTGAAATAAAATTTTCATTAAATAAGTTGATCATGTCTAATCATATTCCATAGTTATGATTGCTACGAGGGTTATAAAAGACTTTATGATAAATACAGTATACTAAGTTATCCTTATCACATAATTTATAAGTTATATATAACTTAAGATCTTTTATGATCTGTATTCTCTAAAATATTAGCTAATATATATTATCGCCCTTATCATTACCTAGAGATATGTCAGATGATAAAGGCTCACTAAATTATTTTTCAATATATTCATTTTTTTTCTGAATGAAAAAGGGTCTAGTTTATATAATGCTTATAATCAGGATGAAGTAAATAATAAATTAGTTATCAAAATTGATCAAGATAATGATCAAATCACAAAGTTTTCTTTTACAGATAATATTTCAGAAGTATTTAGTTTACCTAGAATTTATAAATATATTTAATGGTCAAAAACTTTTAAGAGTCATGATTAATATAGATGTTTTGCAAGAAGATATAGAAATAACTTTATTAAGATACAAGAAGTATTTATTCAAATTTGCTTATTTTTCATAAGAGTCTTATACCAAATTTTTGACTGTAATTGGAAAAATATTCTCAATATGTTAGTAATTACCATGTCTTCAGATTTTAGCAAGTATATTATCATATTTTATATGGGGTGAGTGATGGAAAAAAGGACCAAATCGACAAAAGAATTTTTTTTGAAATAAAAAATGATCTGAATCAGATGACCAAATCTACATCTATTTTACTTAAGAACTTTTTTTTAAAAAAAAAAATCAATTTGGTCCATTTTCCCAGCACTCACTCCATATATACTAGTTTTTCTTATCAATCAATCACTATGAACTTAAAGTATTTATAGAATTAGTATATATCTTAATTGAAAAAAATTTGATAAGTTTATTGATCAGAAATTACCTGATCAAAATCTTAATCTTTCCTAATTGATTTAGCAAAAAAAGGTTATGTAAAATATATTTATTATATAATAGGTGAAATAAACTCAATTACATTAGAGTTCAACCACCTTTTAATTTGAATTTTAAAGTAAAATTCTGATTACTTAGTAAAGAAAAAAATAATAAATCACCAAAACAATTGTGGGTCAGAATATATTACAAAAATATGTAGACCTAGTAGATCTAATTTTGCAAAAGTATTTTAACTATCTTAGAAATTAGATTATCAAAGAAAAAGATTCAAAAAACTTCGTATATGTTAATTGAAAAGCTTTATTAGAATGCTTATTATATAAATATATACATGATAAGAATTAGTGATGGTTCAATCATATATATGTTAGCAGGAAACATTCATCATAAAATACTTTTAGCAAAATAGTAATGAACTTGAAGAAGTTTTTGAATATGACCTATCTATTATAAAAAGAATTCAGCAAAATAAAATTCTTTATAATCCTCTCATAAAGTAAAAGACCTGAGTTTTCTCAAAGCTTTTGTAAAATTCCTATTTTGAGTCAAGTATAATGAATCCCTTATAGCAACAGAAATATATGAAAAGAGGTATATAAAACTATTATCCAATGAACGTGATATTTATATTAGATTATTTTGAAAAATTGGAAAAATATATGTTCTTAAAAATCTGCTATTCCTGATGATATAAATTTGCTTATATTATTTATGTATTACTCTTATTTGAATACTGTTACTATAAGACTTAATCTTAAACTGTATTATAATATTAATAGTAATATAAATTTACCCAATTACAAGAGGATAGTATGTCAGACAAAGAATTTACATTATATTATCAATAATTGCTAATGTAAAAAATATGACTAGAAATACCAGAAAAAACAATAGAGAGCAGAATAACCAACAAAGAGAGCACTTAATGTCGCCTCTTTAAAGCAACAATAATAAAAAAAGAAATACTACTCAAACTCTTGAAGTTCTACCTGAACAAAGTACGTCAAAAACAGTCATTCCAGTTGTAACTATAAAAGTCAACTCACCGTCTAACACTAAAGGCAAAGAATCTGAAACTTGGAAATAAATTAAGAAAAATTTTTCAACACTCCACTCAATGTCAACAAAAGTTTTGATGCGTCTGAAAACTTCTTGGATCCTAATACGCCCTCAGTTCAAGTGTTTGATAGACCCAAAACATATTTTTACAGGTTTTTCCTACTTAACGATTTTTCAGGAACTTTATCTCAACAAAAAACTTCTTTTATCATTAATCTCTTATTTGACAAATATGACTTGTTCACTAGGGCAATCACAACAAAACACCCTTTGAACTAATCTCAACGAATTATCAAAATCTCCTTTCACAACAAAGAATATCAAGATTATATATATTCAATCCTATTATCTAATTTAGAAGATATATTTTTACCTCTAGATGTAACACCAATGCATCCTTTTATTCCTGCGCAGTTGATAAAGATCACAGAAATATTCCTAGATTCTACAGAACATAGAATCAAAACTATTTTCAGCTGATTTGAATGATCATTAGATTTAAATATAAAAATCAAAAACATGTGGCATCAAGCCACTATTATATATGCAAAAAATGCTGATTTTAAGAAATTAAAAATGTGCAATGATATTTTTGTGCTTAATGACATAGTCAGGATACATATATATAACTTAACTAATAAAGATATCTGCGAAAAATCAAAGTATTCAGCAAAACTAGCTGGTTTGCTAAGAAATATTATAGGTAAACAACTTAGATATTGAACTTATAGTTTACGCAATAGCATAGATTATTCAAAAGCTAGATTTAATTATCACAACTTACAACATGCATTCTTCTACTTTGCTAATACATCTGATGTATTTATTATAACATAATATAAATATATTTATTTTAATCGTTAGAACTATAGCATTCATTTAAAATAAAAATATATGCATATTATTATTTTAGATCATGAGTAAATCAAAAAGAGCTTGACCAGATACTTTTAATAGGGTAGTGTATATGCATATTATTATATTAGATCATGAGTAAATTAAAAAGAGCTTGACCGGATACTTTAATAGGGTAGTGTATATATAACTTTTGCTTACGTAATTAAAAGATAAAATGAAAATAGACATACAATATAACATAGAAACTAAAGATTTTTCACACGTTTAAAGGTACATCACAGTATATCAACAACTATGCAATATCATCGAGTTATCGAAACAACATCTTGCACAATTTATGTAATGCTAAAATAACTGACAGCATTGATTAGCTTAACATATGATCATTATTCCCAAATACTTCTCTGTTTTTCATTGACCTAATTAAAGGTTGTTCTAACATCATTATTTAAATTGATTAACTCTTCATTTACTTTACGAGATGATGCTAAAGCAGCTACATCTAATTTTATATATCATGTCTTCAAACTAACACAGTTGATTTAGCAGGAAAGATGCATACTCTTTAAAGTTTTGAAGATTCACTTGATATTACAGATTCTCTCAAAAAAACACATATTAATGCAACGGAATATAATTTTAAAACATTACAAAATGCATTTTCATCATTCTCATTAATAGATAAAATGGTCTGATTAGGATTATATTGATCAAATTTTTAGTGTAGTAAGGTTAAGTCTTTTTCTGTTTCTGATTGCTAGAATATGATAACATGGTTTAGGTTATATTAGATTCTGAGAAAGTGCAGGATCAGTCTTAATTTAGATAGTTTATGATTATTTAGATAGAGATTTTTGAATTCTGAATATATGTAATTTTTAATTATTTTTCAATAAAGTTTTTGTGAAACTACCACACTTAAAAAAAAAAAAAAAAAAATAATTGCAAATGTAATAAAAACTGTAAATATTTTCTGAGTCAATATGATTTATAGCTTGATGAAATAGTATTTATAATTGTTTAGACATAAAGTTATTTGATAAGGCAATCAACTGAAAAATAATTTAAGAAATGAGATGCATTATCATTATGGATGATGATTTTACCAATCTTAATATTAAATGAATTAAAGCTCTTCACAAGGATAAACTATTTTTAATTATTTATAATACTTACTAGCTTTAGAAAATAAAACATTTTGCTTAGTCTCTAATAAAAATTCATATTAGTCGAACTTTGAAATTGAGCTAAGCAAATGTTCTTGTTTTCTTTTGAAAATTGTAAAAATACATCACTTATTTACCATTTTAGAAAAATATGCAAGAAATTGTTTATGCTTTCAAGACTGATTTTTTAAAACTAAAAACTAAGAAATATTACAGTAAATCTAATCTAATAGAAAAAGCTCAAGATTTTAGCAATATAAAAAATCATAAAAAAACATAAACTTAGTTGCTTATACCAGCACTTTAAAAAATATGAGTATCTTGCACTAATCCTAAGTTTGAATGAGCATTTTGCATCTATAATAATTATATAGAAATAAATGCTAGAATAAATTAAATATTATTCCATATGTAATGCATTAAGGAATTTATATATCATATCAAGTAAAGATCATCTAATATTCCTATTATTTAAAACATTTTCTTATATACTAAAGTCTTAGCCTAAATATCAATTAGCTGGATTGCTAATTTTGAGAAATATATTACAAAAATCAATAAGAGGTTAAGGAATTATAGAACTTTGTGTTCAAATAATTTGAAAGTTATGTATAATGAGTATAGTTTCCATTATGAAATTATTGGAAAAAAAAATTCTGGTTGAGTTGATTATACAATTTTATTTTACATTTGAAAGCTCATATGAGACAAACAAGTAAAACAAACCTGTAATAAAGTTTTTGGTGATGATAACTTTGATTATCTGTATAATGTAATCACTATTGCGAAATATTGATATTAGCATAAAAACTTTATAGGCAAAGACCTAAATCTTTATATTTATTTAATATATTGCAAATAAAAAAATGGATTACTTAATTTTTTATGTATATTTATTTGACTAGTAATGATACATTTTTATTTTTAACTTTATTGATCGATAAGAGGCCTACATATTAATACAGCTTATTGAAATTTAGAATCAGTTAATTATTAGACAATAGGATTATTAGCAAAGATTTAGATTAGAGACTTTCATATTTTGTAATGATCAACTGGAAGTTTCTAGTGATTAATTGCAAAAGGGTCTTAATTATAAAAATTCTAGATGTATTAGCACTATTCTAATAAAAAAAAATCAAAATTACAAATAAAAAAGTTGCACATATCTTAATCACAATTAATTCTTAATCTATTAATCTAATAAAATGTTTTCACCTGCAGACATCATCTTGTTCTCACTCTTCTGCGCTATAGTAATAATCTACAAAATGATATTCCAGGAAGTTATAACTGTTATAACTATTGAAAATCTTCAAGTTATTTTTTCAGAAAATTTATTCCTGTATAAAATTTTTGCTAGAGCATTCATCTATTTTCGTAAATAACAGATCAGAAGAAATAATATTCTTTTAAGATCCATTCTGGTCTTAAATAACAAACTTCAGAAAATGTGTACTAAGAATAAATGAAAGAATAATATCATTTCACAAAATTAGTCCCTATGTGATTGAATTTCTCAGGACCTAAGCTATGCATAATCTAATTCATATCTTATTCTTTCAAGCTAATTTTAACAGATTTTCTTTTACAAGTCTTATATCTCAATATTCTGAATATAAGACAAAATACAAATATATTGGATTGAATTTATGGCCATATTTGATGAAAGAAGAAAAAAGAGAAATACTCTCATATGCAGATATATAATATACTATCTTAAGAAATCAAACTTAATTCTGTCACATTAGCCAGCTTCTATCAATATCAAAAAACCCTAAAAACTACTTCTATAAATAAAATAATTCCATGAATTAAATGGAAGGAAAAAAGGAGAATTAGTTTTGTAAATAATAGTACTAGTAATAGTAGTAGTAATAATAGTGATAATAGTGATAATGGTAGAAAATAGTGGTAGAGCCAAAGAATAGGAGCAGTCATTATCTTTTGAAACAGGTTTTGGATCTGACTGCAAGTGTTCTAATATATTGGACTAATTGCCTATGGTAACTATCTGTTATTTAGAATGTGTTTTCCTATGCAATTTCACAAAAATTTATTTTATTTTATATATCAAAAAAATATAAAAAAAATATCTTATAAAAATAATTTTACATAATAGTTAAATAAAAACATAAATTAGTACAGTAAGAGAATCTGTTTTATTTATTTATAAAATTTTTACGTCTTATTTTCCTCATCCACAGCAGATACCAAAAATAGAAGGATCTTTAGCAAAATAATCGCTAATCTTATCTTCCAATTTCATATCCTTATATGATTTTCATAATCAATTGCATATATAGAAAAAGAAACATTTCTGAATTTCTCATCCAAATGATATTTTTGGATTTGAGATTCTAATGCAGTAACTGATGCATCTTTTTCAATACTAATACCAATTAAAAAAAACAAAAAAAACTCTTTCTCCATTTTTGCAAAATTTCTGAAAAATGAAAAAAACAAAACTATTTTGTGAAGAAATCCAAACTGTAACTGTTCTAGTTTACCAGTTAGTAATAGAATCCACCATCACCAGCAAAAAGAATCCAATATGCATAGCAAGAACAAGAACTACAACAACAAACACCAGATCAGTCAACTTCTACCCAAGAAAATAAAAATATAACAGAAGAAACTATAAATATTGATCCAACTTCATCCAACGATAATAAGGGTAAAGCATCTGAAACCCTCTTTTCACCTGAAAATAAAGTTCATGACAATGACCAAGCAAATGATGTGTCTGAAAATATGCTTTCAAACAATACTGAAAGAATATTACACATTTCAAAAGAGAACAAGACTCTCCAATTTTCTTTGCATATTATACCGAAGATATCTTTCTTTTCAACAAATCTAATAAAGAAAAAACAAATGCTGCTTATGATTTGTTTTGTGGCACTGAATACCTTTCATTTATTGGTGCATTTATTAGAAATTTCCCACTGACTCAACAAAGAAAATTATCAGAATAGGCTTCACTACACAAGTTGACACAGAAAAAGCCATTGCCTTTAATATTTCTAATATGGAAAATACCATATTTTTACCCCTTACACAAATCCCGATTGGCAAATTTATCCCAGAAAAATTCATTAAAATATCAGAGATCCCGATCTTAGTGACCGACGTGAATATCTATGCAGTATTTTCCTTTTTAGCAAGATCATCAGATGTCCCATGACTACTAAAAAGTTGTGGCAACAAGCTACAATAACATATGATGATACCACTAACATGAACCTATTCAATACCATTGATAGTTATTTTGTCCTTAAAGATTTAGTCTATATTCACCATTGCAATTTATCAACTGAAGCCATCAGAGCCAAATTAAAATTCTCACTAAAACTAACCAATCTTCCTATTGATACTAACAGATGCCAATTGATTAATATTGGTTATACAGTGAATGCAATAACATGAGTAATTCTCAAAGCAAAATCAAACTATTGTAATTTATAGTACGCTGTATTTTACTTTAAAACACAAAAACGTCTCGACTTTGTTAAGGAATGTGACACTATTTCTAAATCAAAAAAAGCTCATTTGGACTGAACCAAACACAAAATTATGTTACATATGCTCTGTCCATAAACATCAATCCTATAACTGTAGACGTAACCACAAAGCGCTGAATAATAGATAGATGTAAAACCTCTACCAAAGATACCAACCCACACAATTCAGTAACAATAAAACTCCCCTACCTAAACCAAAACCTCCTTACAACTACCGTCAAATCCCCAAATGATCAATAGTTTCAAATAGTTACCAGCAACCCAATGATTTCTATACCCATATAACAAAAATCTGACCCTAACGATCCCTCCAATTACTATCGTCCAAATCAATGAAAAAATACATATACTAAAGGTGAACAGACTAGTATTCATGCAAATAAAGATTAGGCAAATAGTACAGAGCATGAATACTTTTAAGAGAATCTTTCTAATCAACAAATTCATGATTAATCTAAACTAGACCAAATAATACTCAAACTTGAGTTTATAATGAACCAACACATATCAATCCACACTGATCTTTCCTTTACCATTGATAGGATGAATGCAATTGAAGAAAATTTAGATATCACTGCTTTCACTCAACAAGAAGCAGATGAACTTAACGCTTCCCCAACTATGAAAGATGATAACTATGAAGATTCTAATCCATACAAAGCTGGTATCATCAGCGACTATACAAAAGTTGACCACTTACGTGATGAGAATAATACCCTTAGAGAAAACTTTGAAATAAATGTTAAAAAACTTAATTTTGCGCTTCAAGCGGTAGCCCAAATGCAACGTACCCTAAAAACTCAAATGTTATCAGTGATATAATTCCAGTTGAAGTTCTTATCTCTCTATTAACTAACTGTAGAAATGAGAACAATGTCTTTGTCTCCCCCATCCCAATTTTTATAATTATCATGATTAGTACAACAAATGATTCCATCATGAACGACCAGACCATATCTTTCACAACTCCTTTTATAAATAATCACACCACTAAAACCTTGATGTTAAACATTGTTACTCATAACGTTCGCTCTTTTAATAACTTCTTTAAACAAAAATTTCTAACCAATCTTTATTTTGCTAATCATCTTGATGTCATTAGCCTTCAAGAAACAAATTTTAATACAAATAGAGACCTTTCTTCTTTACGCTTCTCCCTTTCTTTATCCTTTATCCTCTTTTTTGAATACAAACAAAACTCTCAACAAGTTGGCTTTGATGTAGGGCTTTTGATTAAAAAACAACTCGCCAACTATATTTACAAGCACGCTAGCAATTTGGGAAGATATATTTATATTGACTTACAATTCCCAATCAGATTCAAAATTAGAATCATCAACGTATACATTTCAAGTAATAATGTTCAACTACATATATAAACCATTAAAGAAGTAACTGAAATTATTTAACAGGCCTTTATAATGAACATGCACATTATTTTACTTGGTAATTTCAATGCTATCCTGAATCATCCTATTAACCCTTCTAAAACAAATGAATTTTTTTCCCTCTTAAAGTCTTTCAATATTTTCAACTCTTGTGAATTATGTCATGACAATGCTAACACTATCCATCCTATCTATCATCGATTCCCAACATCTACTTCTTCTCGTATCAACCACATTTTTTTTCTAGCTCTTTTCAAATAGTATCATCTTATCTGAGATTTTGGATATAGACCCACAATACACTGATCATTGTATTGTTTCTACTAAGATTGCTATTGCAGAAATAACTCATAGAACTGTCTTGTCTAAAGCAATTAAAAAGATCGTATTCTTATATGATAACATCAGTGATCAACAATGAATGGTTTTTTCAAAAAAAACGAACAGCCTTTTAAAGTCGTGTCATCTAAAACAGATGACCTTAGCCCATCTATCTTCAATACACAAACTTAATTTCTATTGAAACTATCTTAAACAGTACATCATTAAAGTTGCAGAATCAACTATCCCACACAAACAATCTGCTGAACATACTAAAGACCTATGACCTTCTGCACTTAAAAAAGATTATTGATAACTATTTGATCTTCAGAAACTAGAACATATTTCATTGCAGAGTATCAATACTGGCAATATTAAAGATTCATGAATCAACATCTATCACAAAATTAGTAAATTCGTATTATTGTATAATACCACTTTTGACTCAATCAATATTGTTACTATTGATTTGATTTGTCAATATCTACCTAAAATTAGATCTTTTCTAGGTTTAGTCATAACAGCCTTAAAAATAAAAGAAGATGAACATAAGATAAAGATGATCAAAATACTCTTGAGCAAAGGTGTGAAAACTTCTAAATAGACTAATTGAAGATGATTGATTTAATTTTAAATCATAAATGTCAAACAATCATTTTAGATCATTATCTTAACAATTCACAAGCCAATTTTAGATTGCTTATCTCAGCTGAGAACATTAAAAGAGAAATAGTATAACATTTCTAACATGCTGCAGGACCACAGAACGTGTCACTAGAAATTCTAAATGAATGCTAACCCTTTTATGATTCTCTCCATAATATTGACCTGTCTATTTATAACAATCTTATAAATATCCCGTCTGAGAAGGAATGGGTTTAGATTATTAAGACTCTTTCAAATGATAAAGCTACCAGCCCTTCAAAGATTTCAAATGAACTTCTGAAACATCTTGGTCTTCTTACAAACAAAGATTTTTAGACTTTCATATGTAGCTGTCTTAAACTATCACTCACACCTGATGCTTGAAATTACGCTTATGTATACCTATTGCTAAACCAAAACTATGTGAATTTAATCTAAACAATATATGACCAATTACGTTATTAGAATACCCTAGAAAAGCCCTGGTTAAACTTATTAACAAAAGGCTATTATCTATTCTTTCAGCACACAATGTTTTAAAAGGAAATAATTTTGCAGATTTCTTCTTTCATTTCATATTTGAACCTATTCATATTTTAGATAATCTTATATATGACCATCATCACTAATATAAAAAACAATTGTGGTTCCTTTTCCAAAACATGTCAAAAGCTTATGATAGAGTTAATATGACTATACTCCAAAATGCTCTTTTGCGTTTTAAGCTACCTTCTACCTTCTGCAACTTTATCTATGCCTTGTTCTCATCATGTTTTAACCAGGTCTTCACAGCATATGGCAATACAAATGACTATCGAGTTATTTCCAGTATAGATCAAGGGGAAATTATCTCTCCTATCCTTTAGTGTATATACTATGACTCCTTATTATAGAGAATTCAACAACCCATCTTAGGTTATACTCTAAAATCTAATATTTTGATTAATATCACAGAATCTACTACACCTACCTTTGATACCCATGTTTCTTGTTTAGCGTATATGAATGATACTCTTTGGTTGAGTAAATCTAAACATGACCTCAATGAAATTATTTTGATCGTAAATAAAGATGGTACAGCAATTGATTTCAAATTTACAAAATGTTGCAACATAAGCTAAAATTAGTTGTAACATATGTTGCAACATTATAAGTTGCAATATATATAGGTTAAAACTAATTGCAACGTAAGTTGCAACATTAAAAGTTGCAACATATTAATTACAGTTCCCATCTTTAATCGTAAATAACTTTTACAACTTAAATGATATTAAAGTAAATTAGGACAAGTTCTTACTTTTCACGTACCTTCCAATGCAAAATAGAGTTAATTTTAAGCTCACCAATAATAATATCTGGTTACAACCAAATAATCCTAAAGTTCCCGTCCATTATTTAGGAATATAAATCTCAATTTTACTAAACAAGAAGTTCATCTATTAACAAATGCAAGACGAAATTTTTTCTTCTGCTATTATTATGAAAAAAAAAAGGTTAACAGACAAACAACCTGCATCTATATTTAACATTATTATTATTCCAAGGATTCTCTACAAATACAAACCACTTATTTGACGACTAACTTCTGCGATATAATAATAGAAACATTTCATAAAATCTTTAAAGCAGTCTTATACTTATCGATCAGTCTTCCAATATAATTATGCACTCATCAAAGATCTATGACTTAGCTCACCTATATGATCAACAATTACAAGCCAAAATTTCAAATTTACAAAAAATTGTCAATAATCTCAGCTTGCTTAGATCCATATCAAAAATTCGTATCTTACATCTTCAAATAAAGGAATGGCTTCCATTGTCTCCTCTTCATTGTTGGCCTTTCTTTTCACCTGCTTTATTTAAAGATTGGTGATTCTCAACAATATCAATTATAAAACTTTTAAACTTTTTTCAACACCAATATTTTGAATACAATATAATAGGGTTGGCCCAATGGTCAATAGATCTAATGGACCAATAGCCAATAGATCCAATGGATGTTGATTTATTGAAAAAGTCCAATGGATCTATGGAAGACATTAGATCTATTGAGATCATTAATTTAATTGGTTAATTTATTATATATAAATTTAATTAATTTTAAAACTCTTAACTCATCAACCACAAATGCTAGAAATATGATTTTATATTTATTTTAATCCTTAAACCTTGGAGTATATTCAATAAAAATTTGAAATTAGATTACTAATACCAATTTTGCGCAATTTATTAATTTACATCAAATTTTTATTAAATTAAATTTAAGCATAGAAAATATTTTTAAGCAGGCTGCCTACTAAAAAACTGATATTGGATTCTGATTCTTCTCAATGCAATGATTTCAACAAGCTAAAATTTGTAACAAATTTTTTATATGGTAATGTGACTTATAGATCGATTTTTCGCTGATCTACTGATTTGAGCTTCTGATGCTTGAGGCATTTATTTATTACAAAAAAATATATGGTTTTTGCAAAAATGAATAATCGAATAATCCACTTTGGTGTTATTCATTTTATGCAAAATATTAAAATTTTTGCCTTTGAAGTTTGAAGCATTCATTTGCTACAAAAAATATTAATTTTTTTTTGCAAAAATGATGCTTCCAATGCTTGAGACATTGATTTATTGCAAAAAATTTTAACTTTTTTTGCAAAAATGATGACTCTGATGCTTGAGAAATTCATTTATTCAAAAAAAAAATATATATATTTTGTAAAAATAAACAATCCACTTCAGTATGATTCATTTTATACAAAATATTAAACTTTTTTTGCAAAAATAATGCCTCCTATGCTTGAGGCATTTATTTATTGCAAAAAATTTTAATTTTTTTTGCAAAAATAACGCCTCTGATGCTTGAGACATTCATTTATTACAAAAAATATATGGTTTTTGCAAAATGAACAATCCACTTCAGCCAATACTTAAGGCATTGATTTATTACAAAAAGTTTTAATTTTTTTTGCAAAAATGACGTCTCTGATGCTTGAAGCATCATTTATTGCAATTTATTTTTGCAAAAATGATACTTTCGATGCTTGAAGCATTTATACATTTATTGCAAAAATATGTAAAAATCAAATAAACCATGGGGTCATTTATTTTGTAAATTTTTTTGACAAAATTAAATTATATCATATGTTAGCCAATAGATCCCAATAGATCCCAATAGATCATCATCTATTAAGATCCATTGACCAATGATCTATTTATGCATATTGTGTCATTTGGATTCAATGGATTACCAATGGATCTGATCCATTGGATCATTTAGCTATTGAAGTCTAATGGATCTGATCCATTCCCAACCCTGCTTCAGGGCAATCCGCATATAATCCAGTTAAGCGGAGTATGGCATCACTTTCTAGAAAGTTAGCGAGTATCAAATTAAATGTATTTACATATGGTAACCACCTTGGAAGTGTTAATGGAAAAGTTACTGTTGTGGATAAGAATATTGGACGTCATAATTTTAAACATGCAGGAAAGTGTCTTTGTGAACTTTGGGATCACAACAATATTAATGATTATCCAGTTATTGCAACATACGTTGAGGAGCATGATCAATCAGATTTTTTAGATATAAATGAAGAATTATAGGATTGGATTGACAGACACAGCCAAATTTGCAAGTATTCTCTTGTTTTAAAAAAATGTAATGATTGGAATTGTTGCAAACAACTACATGCGCCTGAACTTTATGATCTTTTATCCACAAATAATGGTTTTTTACCACCTATTGTACAAGGTTTTGATAATCATTTTTTGAGTCTGGTTCACACTTTAGAATATTTTAATAAAAGTTACCAGGCTATGATAAACATTATCCTAGTATTATCCTGGATTCATATGATAGTTTTGTATGCCAAAAAATGCCGTAAATATTTTCCAATAAAAATATTTTTAAAGCAACATATTAAAGTATTCTATTCAAGTAGAAACGCAACAAATGTCAGGATTGAAGAATCTGAAATACAAAATGATAAATTTGGTATAGAACATACAAAAAACCTCATACAAAAGAAAATGTTATAATAAATGATGATTCACAAGATTTATTATTCTAACAGGAAAAAATTACAAAAAGAGGTAAAGGGAAAGAAAGAAAATCACAACAGCAGTATTCAAAAGCGAAATCATAGCAATAGGATCATCTCACATTTAAAATTTAATATTATATAATTTTTTTAATTTTTTGAATAAATTAGGAACAATCTTAAGTTTTAATTTTTTTTTTCACACTAAAGCTTCACAATAGTTAAAATTTTAAATTTAATCATTTATTTAAACTTTTTAATCATTTTCATATAATATGCTATTATAATATAACAAAATTAACTATTAAATCAGATTTTGTCAATTTTGATCACATAATTATTTGATTTCTTTAAATGAAAATTATGACACTGGGGGGAGCCAAAATCTTGAAATTTTAAATGACGTCATTTCTGGTTTTCCTCTAATCAAAAATTATGACCTATTAGAAAGGTATCTGATTAATCAAAGTTCAACCTATGAAAATAATATATTGTATTTAAAATAATTAGTTTTTTAAAAAAAATTAAAAATAACTCTATATTATTATATATAAATATTTAACCTCGTATTATTATATATGATTTTAATCACTTGCTTTATATCAACAATTATGAACAATTTATTGAAATAGAGAATTTGTTTACTAGTAATAATTAGGACTATTGATTTCGTAGTCTATAATAATCTTTTATTTTTTTATGCTTTATTTTCTTTTTCTTTTCCTATAACTTTTGCTTTTTCTCCTTTTATTTTTATTTCTTTTTTATTTTAACTGACTCTTTTTTATTTTATAATGGATACTTGCGAATTTTATAATAATGTAAATAATACAAAAGATATTTTTTTAGATGAAAAAGAAGAAGTAAATGATAGTCAGAAGAGGGGAAGGAGGGTGAATTTTCATGAAGGTGAGTTTTAGCAATGCTATTTTAAAAATTGATTTATAGAGATTTTATTTAATTATGTTAATTTCAAAATTTAATAAGAGAAAATTTTGTATAAATTTAAGTTTCATTCAAAATATTAAATAAATTAATTTTAAATATCTAATTCAGATTAATTTGAATTTGAATTTGATTTGATTTTCAAATTGAATATTCAAATATCAAATAAAATTATGAAACTCTAATATTAAATATTCTAATATTATACAAGTAGATAGTGATACCTGATGATATTATCTTTCTTAATATGGGAGCTTTGCTATTAAAAATGGGTTCTGTGGACTTTTAACAAAAAATGAGATTTTTGATTCATATTATAGTATACTAAATGAACTTTATTTGGTTAAATTTTTAGA
>CAMKVN010001919.1:0-15815 GCA_946474995.1 Funneliformis geosporum
TTAAAAATGCTTTAGAATTTATAAAAACTTGGTAAAATATATTTTACTATATATATATTAATTAATAAAACCTTAAACTTCAGCTCTTATCTAAGTTTTGCTATTGCAGAGATCTCCATAATCTTTTTTTACCCAAATGTAAAGAAACGAATAACATATTAATGAAAAAAAAACTGTGTAACAATAAATTAGTTTTTGAAAAATATTGCATTTTTTTATTACTTTAAATCGATTGACATCAAATGTTACACAATATAAAAAAGATCGACATTTGATTTTATCACCTTGTGATATAACGAATGTTCATTATGCTGTCAGCACGTAAGTTATAATATAATTGGGAAAGTGATATTTTGAAAACTTCTAGACTGTTATTAACGTTCTTCTTTTATTAGTACTGAATGTCAAAGTTTGGCTAGTGCAGATAGGAAAGGCGAAAGGCGAACAGGAAGACAGCCAGATATCATGTTTGAAATGAAGCATGATGGAAAAAAATACAAGCTCATATATGTTAAAAGTTCACGCTTGTCTTGCACATCACAGAAGGAAATAGATGATGAAATAAAATTATGACGTGAAACTAATGATAGGATGTATTGGGTTCATAAATCATCTGGACTAGATAAAGGTGAATTCAGAATTATTGGAATGCAAGTTGCTGAACGATTAATGCGTTTAAATATTCTTATCAGGGATGTGAAAAATGTGCATCATTATTAACATCTTTACGAAGCTGAAATCCCTGTATAAAAATCAGATCCATCTACTATAACGAATTTTGTAAAGACTACTACTTTTACAGAATATTCTAATAGTTAATATGTCTTTATTACTTAATGCATTCCCAGTTAGATCCAAAAGAAATAAAAACAGTTCAAATGTAGATTCCGAATAGATAGGACTATATATATTTAGTAAATTTATTATCATTTTTTATTGTATCAATAAAGTGATCCTGCGGTCGATTTCATAAATAATTTTTTTCTTGATCAGAGTTGGAATAAAGAATAGTATTACGCTGTAGAGTCAACAATTTCATTATTTAAGGCACAGCAATACAAAAGGAAATGATCAACAATATATAGTAAAAAGTTACAAGAAAAAGTCATATGATAAAAGGAGAAATAATCATTTTATTAAGAGAAAGAATAATACTCAGATAAATTATGGACTGAAAAGGAAGATTACACAAGATGGATAAATCATGGAAGAAAATGATTTAGATAAATTAGTTACCAAAAGAAAAAAAATAATTAATTAACTGAACAGAAGATCAAAGGAAAAGGATAATTAATCAACCGAACGGAGGGTCTTATAAAAAGACTTAGAAAAATATTTGAAAATAACAAATTGAAGAAGTTACACGAGATGCAAAAAGATTACACAAAGGCACACTCGTTAGGAATGACAAACTGGATCACATAGAAGCTTGTGTAATATAAAGGTTACACATGACATCATAAACGAAATAGAAATCAGAAGAAGAACAGAAGTTAGTATTGATACGAAATACGAAAGAAAGACAGAAATCCAGAAAGTAAGAAGGAAAATTTATTATTAATAACTTTAAAGAAAATAAGTAAGAATTAATATAACGAAAGTGAAAATAATATAACAGAAACGGAAGCATGAATTAGTACAACAGAATGAAATTAAATAGTAAACAAATATAAATACAGAATTTAGTAATGAATAACGGATAATTCAGAATAATAGTAAATTAAGAATTCGGAATAAGAAATTAAAAACAGGATAAGAGAATATTAAACATCACGTAGTAATAAATAGAATATACATCACAGATAGATTACAATTAGTAACAGATATTAAATATATCAGGGAAAATAATTAGTTTATTCATCACATATAGTTACTATTCATCACTTTTTATATGTAAATTTACTATATAAATCCTTGGATATCTTCAAGTAACCAGGTCGTTCAATTTCTCAAGAATAAAAAAAAAAAATAATTTAATAAATAAACTTTTAACACAAATAAAAATGAATACTTTTGTTTGAAATAATTAATTGTTGAACAATAAATTATAGAAATAAATAAAGTTATCTCGCTTGTATATAAACTTAAATTTTAGAAAAATGTTAATGAAGTAATGCAGAAATAAAACTTATAAGGAATAATAAAAATATAAGAGAAAGTTAAAGAATATTTAAACATCATGATATAAAGGAAAATAAATAAAAGAATTAAAGAAAAATATTAAAGAATAATAAGGAGAAGTAATATTCAGAAGAGATATACAGAACATATATTTGGAAAACATATTCAGAAGAAATATTCGAAATATATATTCAGAAGAAACATTTAAAAGTAACATTCAAAAAACATATTTGGAAAAAACATTTAGAAGTAACATTTGGAAATAATATTCGGAAGATATAATCAGTAAAGATAAATAATTTTTATGTTAAGAATAATAAAAATAAAGAGAAGAAGTGTAATAATAAAAGAAAGATAAGGAATAACTTGACTAAAGATTAGATGACAATAACATTGAAAAGAAATTATTAAAGAAAATTATCGCTCAACATGAAAGAAAAGATTCTCAGCAATTAAAAATTAATTTGTAAAACAAATCCTCTTGATGACGAGTGGCAGAAACGATTAAGAAGGTACAAGTTATGTTGAAGCTTATCGAACTCAAAAATGCTATACATTTGTATAATAAGAGTTATGGCAACTATAACGCAATTTCGCAGTAATGGCACGGTATTGACATGGTATTATTTTTCAGATCTAATAGTAAAATATATTATTCAACACAGTACTAGCATAGTATTTCTTAACAATCGATTCCACATGACTGGTTAAAAATCATTCCACAGAAGTTATCTGCATGATTCTAAGCCATATCCATTATATATAGTCATTCGATATGTAATGACTTGTCTTTTGTACTTATGCCACTCCCAGTGTGTAAAATCTATGTGCTCATTAATTTTTTGTGTGCATGTATTACACAACATAAAATATGCACAAATTATTACTAAAAATAGATAAATTATGTACAAAAAGGTAATTTTACATAAGAAAATGTTTTGATTTTCTTATTTTAGTAATAATTAATCAACTTATGCACATAAATTTTAACTTAGATTTTATACACTGACCACTTCCCTCTTCACGTACCTGCAATAATGTAGTTAAGAAAGGTATAATACCATGTTCTCTAGAGATCTGAACTCCTAAAAAAATAAAAAGCTTTTACAATGTGAACTGACGAGCAACTTCGAGTCTTGATCGATGACCGTAAAGAAAATAATGAATTGTTTTATGAATTAGTTGGTAATGGGAAGAAAATTTTCTGGAAGAAAGTCTCCACAAAGATCAAACTTCAGTTTGGAACGTCTTATACTGGTGCACATTATAAGGAAAAGTTTGAGAGTCTTAAACGTGATTGTAAAGTAAATTCTTGTCTCGTACTTTTTTTTAGAAAATATTCTCATATATTATCCAAAATTATGAACTAATTCATCTTTATGGAGATTAGCATATGAAAGATTATATTGATGGTAAAGATAAGGGAAAGAAGACCAAGAATGGTCTGAAGTATTATGAGGAATTTAAATCAGAGTTTTGGAAAAAGTCTGGTAAATATGATTTAACTCTCTTATCATTTTTTCATGTTCAGAAATATATATATATATAGACCATAAGTAACTAATCAAAGATTTTTACTTTTCTCTAGTATCAGAATATGATCGGCTTCACGAACAAAATATTATAAGAAACCAATTCCCACCACCACCGTATGAAGAAAGTAATGGTTTTACTTCACAACCGCAATTGTAGTTATAGCCAAGTATTATAGCTGAATATTATTGTTAGATGATTAGTAATTTACTATCCGTAAATTTGATAATGTAAAAAGTATTTTGTATTGCTAGAATCTGATTAATAAAATCATTGACATAAGCATCTTTATTCGCATCTCTTGATTTTTTATGATAATAATATCGCTATAGGTAAAATTTTGCGTGCAAACTTTTTTTTGTGCAAAAATACATCTAATAAAATGTTCTATTCCGACTATAAACATATTACTAATAGACTTCCAAATAGCCTAGTCAAAAGAGCATATCAAAGTCTTTTAAATCACTCTAAAAACCCTGTTCCATTAGAAATGATTTCTGGGAAGTCTGGTCGAATTGAGTTATATCTAAAGCATAAATTAGAAGTATATGAGAATTCGTTAAATAGGAAACGCAAAACTATGACTCAGGAAAAAACATTGCGTTCCCGAAGTTGGCCAGAATGTAATGTTGAATGATATTCTAAGATATCATGTGGACAAATCATGTTCAGGTCACGACTATAAAATCTATTGATCGCATATTCGTGTTACTGAAATATATATGAAACTTATTAAGCTATGCCCAAGGTGTTGTTATTTTTTTTCTGGCTTTCTGGCTCATGGCTCTCTATGGTCTGATTGTTTTTTTTTCTTTATACCCTTTCGTAGACCAAAGACCGATAAAATGGAATTTTTAACAAAACTCATTCAAACGACTGGTCGCTTTTGGGATATCTCAAATGGAGATCGAATTTCGCTGATTTTTCCAGTAAATTATATGAACATAGCGTTTTTTTCGATTTGATTAAAAAGATTTCTAATGAAGGTGAAGCAAGAGGCGAAATGGCAAAGTTGATATGGAAAGACTTTAAGGTTGTATTTATTTTTTTTAAAAAAAGGGGCCACCGATGGGCCAAGAATTTCTAAAGATTCTTGAGATTCTTGGTAGACTGTGAGTTATTGTTGCTACATACTAGTGAACCGTGAAGTTGCACAGTGATGACCGGAAGTCAGTAGTGATTCATCAGTAGTCCGAAATAGTGAGGCACTACTGAACCGTGAGTTGCAGTGTGTTTTTGACTGAGAGTCAATCGCTATTTCTCAGCAATACTTGAACCTTTAATATATTTATTGAAATAACTTGAAATACTAACTAATAATTCTTTATTCTAAGGATGAAAAAGATTCGTTAGAAGTGGATACTTTTTGGAATAATTGTGAAGATGTAGAACTATAAAGGAAGAGAAAACTCTGGTATATAGAGTTTTCAAATGTAAGTGTTCTAATATTACATTAAAATTTTACTTACGTATTCGAATTATCACTGACATGCTTCTATATATTTACTAGTTGGATTATATACATGCGCGGGACAAACAACTAGAAAAACATGTTAAGATTATCCGAGAAAATAGAACGATAGCTGAGCAACCCGAACTCTTCTTCTTGATGTAAGTAAAGTAAAGAGATTTTTTTGTATCATAGTATCTACCTCAAATTGATTCACACATATCTCTCTATTTAGGCAAACGTATCTGTAATGGATCTCTCAAGTATTTTAAATGATCTGGAAAATTCTCCTAGCAAGCACACGGAATCAAATAATGATGGCATAAGTTGATGTTGAATTGGCCTTTATGAATTTATTTTATCTATTTTCTTTATAAGAGCTGAATAATTGTTGTTACCCATCAGCTGAGGATGCCACCTTCAAAATCACTTGAAGTAAAAGAAACTAAATATATTACCACTCTACAAAAGCCAAAGCTTTGCAAGCGTTTTATCCAATACTTGTCAAAGCATATATCAGTGAACATTAACAAACAATGTTTGATCATGAAGGTTGATCAATTTGCTATAATTCCGGATGAAATTTATAAATGGCTCATAAATGTACTATCGGTAAGTTAGCATAAAAGCCTTCTTCTGGAAATTAGTATAAGGGCGTATTTTAAAGATCTTTCTCTTAGTCTGAAAGGATAGTTTCATGAGTATTATCATGGCTCCGCTAAACCCCAAACATTAATTTCAAAAGATATGCAAGATAATTCTTTACGACTTGTGAGTATATACTGTATATCATCCAGGGCTCTATATAACCACCTTTTTTGAACAACAAGTTAACATTCACTGCTTAAACTTAGTTTTTACATGACTAGCGAAGGTTCAATAGATCGCTATATTGGAGAAAGAAAATATACTGTAGAACAAATTGCCCCATTGTTTAAGGCAATATAGTCCATTTACAAAGAGTACAAATTTGACTGGATTGAAGTTCAACTTGACTGTATCAAGGAGATGAAACTGTTGTTCCCAAAATTTGATTTGACACTAAACAAAGCAGATGGTGTCTGCATGAAGGCCTCAAGTAACAAGGAAATAGTATTTATTGAGGTATCAGGAGGACCCGAAAGTACCGTGGAAAATCACGTGTGGGAAGATACTGAAAAGCTAATCAAAGAAGCGATGTTTGGGTTGGTGTCTCTGTTGAGAGACTATTTAGACAAGAATGCGACGAATGCAAAGAATATACGCACATACATGGTGCAAGTTATTGGTAATGTATTCACTACTATACCAATCCTTTCAAACAGCACAAATCTTACACAGTCAATCTATTTTAGGTGATCGAATAACACTAAGTGAAATCTGTCTTGTTGAGAAACACTTTTATTTGGTTTCACAAATAAAGTCAGCAGTATTACAGTATTACCATTTTCATTCGACGAAGTTGAAAAGTTTTTGGAAATTTTTGAATTACTTTATGCTTTATTGGTTAGTATTTTCCGCATATACCTTTCCTTTAAATCTGGCGAAATCTTTACTTTAACACTTATGTTCGATCCTTAGAATGGACTCGAAGGGCAAAAAAATGAACTTAAGAAGCTGGCGCTCACTAAACCCATTAAATATATACCTACAGTTCGAGATTGGATCTGGGTCCCAGAATCAATTGTGAAATGGAAAGTTATTGGAATACTAAAAAACGTGTAACAATGAGTCCGATTCATTTATTTGCTAAATTACAGAGTAAATAATGGTTAAAATGATTATCTTAAATAATTATCTTATAAGGCGAATACATAAAGAATAGTAATGTTTATCAGTAAAGACATACTTCAGGCAAAAATTTACATATAATCTATATAATCTTCAGTTATTTAATGGTATAAATCGTATTAAGTCTTTGATAGCTAAAAATAAATTACTGCATCAGGACAGATTCATTAATAAAGCTATTTTGCCCGTTTATTTCATGCTACATATGAGAGGTATGTGTGTAACTGTTCATCGGAAAAATAAAAATGTTATAACATCTGCAAGTGATCATTGTTGACAATTTGTCACGCGTACATTATTATGGGTGAGACTTCTGAATATGTTCGAAACATTGTAAAAAATTTTTCTTGGCTGACCCGGGTTGCGCATGTGTAATGATTATAAATAAGGCATTTAAAGATTCGAATTTATTCAATAAGACCCAATTCTCGAAGATTCCCTGGAATAACTATATATGGGTCTTCATAATACCAAACATACCTTAAGGCAATCAAATTCTCTTCGCATAATTCTTTCTTGAGTTGATCCTGTGCTTGTTGCTTGATAAAATTATTGGGATCGCCTCTATGAAAGAACTTGTTAAATTTTTCATGCTGTTCTCCTTGCACTTCGATAGCAAAACCATATTCATAATAGGGAATATCAAGTTCTAATCCTTGAGGATATTCAGATATTTTTAAGAAATCAGATCGGCGTATTTTAGACGGTGGTCCAAGATATTTTGATACTATTTCTCTACATAGTTGTTCTTTTTTATATTTGAGCAGAATGGACACCACGAGTTTGAATGTTTAATATTGCTAAATGATGCAGTCCATAAATGTCCTTCAGCACATTTCTATAATAAAGCTGAATGACTATTAGTAAAATATTTAGAAAGGCATGTTCCATTTCTATTACATGCCAATTGCTTTGCATTTTCGATAGTAAGAGGTCTATTACCTGCGTGATGTGGGCACCATTTCTTACTATTTTTTATATTATTAAAAGATGCATTCCACTCATGTCCTTTGGAACAACGCCATTGCATTGGAACATTGATATTAATGTATTCAGTAGAGACGCATAGCCCATTTTTGCTACGAGCTAGTTGCTTTGCATTTTCGATAGTAAGAGGTCTATTACCTGCGCAATATGAACACCATCTCTTACCATTTTGATACTATGAAAAGTTGCAGTCCAAACATGACCTTTCATACACTGCTATTGCATTGGAGTATTGACATTAATGTATTCAGTAGAAATACATAACCCATTTTTGCTATAAGCTAGTTGCTTTGCATTTCAATAGTAAGAGGTCTATTAACTGCGCAATATGGACACCATCTCTTATGATTTTTTATATTATTAAGAGTTGCAGTCCATTCATGACTGTTTGCACATTTCCATCGCATTGGGATACTAGCATTAATATATTCAGTAGAAACACATGTTCCACCATGCTCTTTAGCAATTGCAAAAGCATTATCCAATGTCAATCTTTTCATTGATTCTTCAATGAAAAAATCAAAACTTTAATTACCAGATAGTGAAGTTCAAACTAACAATATCACTCATGATCATGAGAAAGAGAATAATCGCCGGGTCATGAATGAACTTAAAGTATTATCCCAGCACCTAGTTGATTATAATAAAAGAATTTTTGAGAAATTCATGCAAGACATCGAAAATGATTATAGAGAGCGGGTTAATGCAAATAAGAAAATATGCTATGAGATCAAAGATTTGAAGATGCAAGTGCAGGAAGCGGAAAAAGAGCTGGCATCTATGAAGTCAGATTCTATTTATTAGCTGAGGTACTTTTTTCCTTGTACTTTTGCAAAGATCCTGATCAAGATCATGCGTCTTTTGAGGATCTATATAGATCAAAGGTTCTCACATTCTCTTTTATAATCACGAAAAAAGAATGTCATTTTGCAAACCTCATCCAAGGCAGAAAAGAACATGTGAAGAATATAAAGCTGAGCTGGAGGAGAAGAACTACCATCTTTGTAGTGAATTGCAAACAGAAGTTGATAGTAATCGTCAGAATGAAAGATGAATTAATCAGCTAGAGCAAGATTATTTCCGGTATGAGCAAGAAATCCAGACCCTTAATGGGAAGATAGAACGTCTTGAGAATGCTTCAAAAGAAAAGTTAGTAGAGTTGAAGTCTGAAATCTCCAGTCTAAAAAATCGGCTATATCAAGCTAAAAAGGATATATGGGATAAGGAAAACTATATCTCTGATTTAGAAAAGCGCTTAAAAGAATCTGAAGAGCAAGTTGAGAAATTGCGATGCCGGATCAAGACCATCTCATCATGAAAAAATACACCTGAACGAGGGAATTCTCCAGACTTATATAATTCCAATGATAATATGGCTACAATCATAGAGCTAGCAATTGCTATAGATAGTTTTGTTGATAATAGAACAACGCATAATGATATTCTTATAAATCAAATAAAAGGGGTAATAAGGCAGATTCGTCAAAAGAAAATAATTTGTGTTAGGATATAATTCAGGAACAGAGAAGGCGTTATGATGCAGAAGCTGAACGTGATAATGAAATTATACGAAGGCAACTTGCTGAAGGAATAGAACAAAGAATTATTGGTGATCTTCATCAGTTATGAACTAATAGCTGAAATCAGGTTAATAGAATGTTAGATAGGTTAACAAGAAATTAAACCCGTATAGGTAAACTGGTACAAGAAAAATTTGCCTTACAATTATTATATCAGCGAAATGCTCATCACCTTCAGCGTTGTAGAGAGGATATAGGCTTATTAGAATATAATCGAGACAGGCTCTATGAGCGATATGGAAAATGGAAAAATAAAACTCAAGCAGAACGCCAGAATATTTTAAATTTGCAGGCACAAATTTTAGCGTTACAGAATAATTCACCTAATCAAATAAACATGGCATTACTAGCAGGATTTCAAATGCCTAAATTATATAGCTTTGAACAAGATCATGAAGATTATGTAGATAACTTTATAGCATATATCAATTTAGCAAATATAAATGATGAAGCAAGAATTCGCAATATACTGGATTGATCTGTAAAAGGAGAAATGCGAGAATGATACCATAGAGAGTTCGATAATAAAAATTGGGAATTACAAAATGTTCTTAATAACTCTAGCATAGGTGCAGGTATAGCAAATATTCGAGAAGCTAATGCAGGAACTATAAAAGGAGTAGTCAATTCTTTTCCAAATGTTCCACTAGGTTTTGCAGGAGCGCAAATTATTCCAGCTCAGAATGTTGCAAAAGATTAGACAATAGCAGGAGGATGAATAACTAATGCAGGACCAGTTGCAGTAAATGCTGGAGGAGAAGTTCCTGTCATCCTTGCAGGAATTCGATCTGAACAAAGGTTATATATGATTAAAAAGCATTTTCCATCTGCAAATAGATATATAAAGATGCTAGAAATTGGAGCATTAAAACAAGAAGCACATGAAAGTTCATCATCTTTCTGGGCAAAAATTCAGAAGTATGGAGATCATTTAGATTATACTTCTGCACAGAAAAAAACAAATTTCTTATCAGGTGTTAGAGAAGATATTAGGGATGAAGTTTTTAGAATTGGTCAACATAGGCCTATTGACAATATCCTTAATAGTTTGACAGATATTGAATTATGTCGTAGGGTATTAGGACTACTGCCATCATATCTCAGTTATACACTAGCCCCTTCTGATAATGTACCTCAACAGCAAGGAATATCTTTAGAAGATATGCAAAAAGCAATTCAGAATGCACTAGCACAGCAAAAAACTGAATACCAGTCTTTATTAGAAAAACAAAAAGCCGATTACCAATCATAAATGACCCAGCAAACTAAAAAGATACCTCCACCAGTTCCTCTTAAAATTATGGAACAGATTCGTGATACATATGAAAGTGCTAATCCTTTTTCTGATACACTTACTAAAGAAGAAATAATAAGAGAGATCGCAAAAGCTTATGGACCATCTCCTAAACTGCAAAAGTCAGAAAAGTTGCAATCATCTAAAATTGATAGATTAGAATCAAAGATAGATGAAATTGGTCAAATAATATCTAAACTTAGTATGATATCACTTAATGAACAATCTCGAAAATCTTTTTATTGTAGCAATTGTAGACAGGAAGGTCATAAGAAAAATAATTGTTTCAAATTAGCTTTTGCATTTTCAGCAAATCCTGTAGCTAAATCCAATTTTACTCAACATTATTATTTCCAACTTCAATCCACACAGCTCCAATACTCATCTCCCGATTCAGATGATGATGATAATGAGGAAGATGGTTATGACAAAGCAGATAATGAGTGGTATTATACACCAGAAAAAAAAACAGGTAAATGAAAAGTTGTCTCTAGAATCCAGTCAGCCCGAAACATATGATGAGCTATTGCCAAAGCTTTCACCAGTAATGCATAAAATGTGTTTATCTCGTAAAATAAAGGAGGAGACATCAAAAAAGGATTAATGGTTTTCGTCTTTATAATATTTAAATACTAGTATTAATGACTTATCTATATCTGAAACTTTTTTAGATGACGGGAGTGAATTCGATAGTATGAATTTATCAGCTTCTAAAGCACTCAGGTGAAAAGTTGACAAGCCTTTCAAGTTTGCTGTAAAAGGTAATTCTAAACATATCTTTGAATCGTTAGGATGGCATTCAGACGTTCCAGTTACTCTTAAAGATGAGAAAGATAAACCAATCATCACTATTATTAGAAATTATGCTATTGTCGATAATGGTATGCCCAAGCCAATGTTATGGTTAGGTACAACAGGAATTCGAAAAATCAAAGGTATTTCTGATCCAACTAAAAATCAGTTCCGTATAAAAGATCATGGAAAGAGCTATATTATTCCAACATTCAGCAAAACTCCAGAAGTTAAGGATCCACCAAAAGAGGAGCATGATTCAGTTCAAGTATCTACTGATTCCTCTAGTCCAATTAATGATGACTTAATAAAAAGTGCGAAGAGCTTAGAAAATGCTTCTTGAAAACTAAGAGATTGCTTGATATAACGTTAAATGCAGGTAAAGTTCTTGCAGAAAGATGCTCTTAACTTACGGAGAAAGGATTGGATGCATGACAGATTCTCTAGTAATATTTATTGATTTTTTAAGATCAGATTCCTGACTAGATATATTATCTTTAAAAGAATTGACTACTTTGTTTTCATTTTTTTCCACTAAAGCTACTGAAAAAGAAGATTCATCTTTTGGCTTTATATTAGCCTTTTTTTTGACTAACTTTATCTTTTTACCTATTAGTTACTGTATTCAGACTATTAGAATTTATATGTAAATTTGGACTATTCTCATCATCTGCATAATGCTCAATGATTTCATCTTCTTAGATATTAGTAGAGAAGGAAGTATTGTGTGAAGATTTCTGATTATTTACTGAAATCTGGTCAGAGATGCTAACAGAATCTATGATTCTACGCTATTTCTCAGTAGATTCAGGAGGCCTCTGATTATCAATTATTTTTTGATATGTTGTTGATCCTATACGATGTTTTTTACACATAATACGCTAAGCATCTGGAATATTATTCTGAGCATTTCTAATTTTTTTGATAGCTTCAGGTAACAAGCGTCTGGCATCTGATCTAAGAAATTTACGAGTATGGGTTGTTTGTTTTTTGCTCATAATTTGCTAATTATAAAACTGTATGATACTAATAAAAAGCTTGTAAAAAATTTATTCGCAATCTATTTGATATTGGTCTGGCATTGGTTTGACATTGGTTTGATATATATAGGAAGTTCGCTTTCTTTACAGTATAGCTTGCTATAACTATGATTCAAATAAAAAATAGGTTTAGGATATATATGCTTCAAATATCATATCTATTTTAAACTAGTTCGTTATTAGTTTTTTATTGGTTTTTTATTAGTTTGATATTTGGTTTGATTCTAAACTCCTTTTTCCATATTCAAAGAAAAAAATATATATATGATAATTTTTTATACTAACAACTTCTGCTAAAAGAATTGTAAGAACATGTCTTAGAAAAAAAATCATAAAAAACTTTGCCTTCAAATAAATTTAAATGGCAAATATACATATGCTAAATGAGATGAATAATAGGACACCCTTGGTATCTGGTAATAAACTTGGAGATTCACCATTAAATCGATACCCATCTAGCCAAACTGAGCTTGAGAATCAACATTTAAAATATGATCTAGATATTGCTATAAGCTTAGGTATTCAGCTTGGTATTAGAAACAGTCTCTTAATAAAAAATAACGAAAGTTTTTCAGAGTGTATAGGTCAGCTTGAAGATAAGATGAGAGAATTTCAAAATGAGATCAATCAAAAAGAGATTTCTCTTGCAAATGCTAAGAGTGAGATTGCTACAAAATTAGAAGAAATACAGGCTTTTCATTCAAGAGTAGAGAAATTAGAGCTGGATGTTTCTTTAGAACAGAAGAGATTATCAGAGATAGATTATCTTAAACGTAAATTTGAAGAGGTAAATGTGAAACTAACTAATGAAAATATTGACCTAGATTTGGCGAAAATGGAGTTAGAAGATAGACTAGCCAAAAAAAGGATGAATTAATGCACATAAGAGATGATTTACTTTTAGTAAAAAGGCACTGATAGAGAAAGATTTTATCATTCAAGAAACTAATACTCCTTTATTAGAGCAGATTTCGAAAAATCCAACGAATCTAAGCAAAATGAAGTGATTAGAGATTATAAAGGACTGGAGAAAGGTAACGAAATTACTAGCCTCGAAACAACCTCAGAATCACCTTATTCCTTATTTTTTCAGCATGCAATCATCTTCGTAATAGTATTACTAATTATATACATCTTATGGTGCGTATTCTCTCATCTATATTCATCTTACAATAAAGAAAAAAATAATCTGAACTATAAAATACCCTTATATAGAAATCAGAATTATGAATTCTCAATCCGATATGTAAAAGAACCAAAAGACAAGACTGCCTCCTATGAAACTTTATCTTTTAGATATGGATAAAATCACAAAACATGAATCATCTTGAAATATTGGACATCCAGCAATAACATGGCCTTTTAGCATGTTGGTCACTGGGAGAAGTGGTTCAGATAAGACTAATTTACTTGCGAACCTTGTTTCTTGATGATAAGAATGAATATGTGCAAAAGGGAAAGAAAGGCAGATCTACTGTGATGACCTGATTATATGTGGTTATCATCCTGATGAACCAAAATGAACATATGTGAAATACATATATAAAATGATTTCAAGAAACCCGAGAGCACCTTTCTATGAGGATATTAGTTTCAGGTACATTCTACCTGAAAAGATTCCTAGTACAAAAGCATTCTCATCCAAAAAAAGCACAGTAATTATTTTTGAGGATCTGTGCTTAGCCCCGAACATATGCAAAATCAAATTGGCCAATTTTTTGAGAATGGACGTCATCGAAATATTTCAAGTATATATGTAACCCAAAAATACCATAAAGTCCCTACATTCATTCATGAGAATATCTCCCACCTAGTAATGTATAACGGTAGTAGTAGCTAACAAGATGTGTCCAAGATAGCTGGTTATTATACTGATGATGTGAAAAATGCATCCATGATTATTAATAGCTACCTTTGAAGAAATGAATTTATTGTATTTGATCTCACTAGGCCAGAAGATGACCCCTTTGCAATCCACCTAAGGTTTGACACTCCACTAAATCTGCAAAAGAAAATAGAGGCTAGGCAGAAGCGCAAGGAAAAGAGTACCTCAGCTAATGAGTAGATTTTAACTTCATAGATACTAACTTTTTTTCGTAATTATTAAAAAAAGTTGGAATGAGAAAACTGGTTATTTATATCGATCCTCAGAAAGCTCAAGATTTAGATCAGGATTTTACTTTACAGAAACTTTATTACAGACCTGAGAGATATTATCGGACTGCTGAAAAAATGCAAAGCGCCTGTAAGAAAGCTGGATATAGGTTTACTTTAGCCATTATAAAAAATTGGCTTAACAAACAGGCTTTGTATCAGATTCACAAGCCTTGTCCTAGATATATTTCTTGAGCAAGTTTTAGCTCTATTACTACTTCTAATGAAATACACCTTGCAGATATTCTCTACACGCCTTATGATAAAATTGGCTGGATAACTTATCTTTTTTGTCTTAATGTTGTGAATGTAGCTTTGAGATATAAAGCGTCCATTCCTATAGGCGCAACTAGTATTAAGGATAGGCAGAACATCTTAACCTCTCGCACTATTGCCAGAGTTCTTGCAAAAATCTATGATAATCCTGAGTGTTCCCTTACATGGCCGAAAGTATTTTTAATGGATAAGGGTTCTGAGTTTAAGGGTGAGTATGAGAGATTGCTTAGAGAATATGATGTAAAAATACAAAAGTCAAAGGCTAAACGCACTATAAGTATTATTGAAAGTTATAATAAAACTTTAGCTGAAAGATTATTTTGTATACAGGATGCATATGATTTATTAACATTACATTTGTCTGAAAGATTTTGAGCTTAGGTAAAGAATCTGCCTATAATTGTAGAAGACATCAATAATTCTATAATTTGACTTATAGGTTTATCTCTGACTATGGCAATAAAAAGAAACAGGTTATTATCCAGTCTTCTAAAACTCGAGAAGGGCCTGTAGGCTATGATGAACCACAATTAACTTATGATGTTTTAATAAGATATTTACTTGAATCTGGTGAGTTAGAAGGAGATAGTAAACAACGTACGACTGATTGTAATTAGTTTACTCAAACTTATCAAATTAGAAAATTACTAATGCAAAATCAGCCAGTTCTTTACTTGCTTATAGATAATAAAGATAATAGGTCTGAGCGATCATTTGTATTGTTACCCGAAAAATAGGACGTTTATTTTTAGGTAAGAGGTTGAGTTCGTTATGTTATAAATTCTTAGTTGATTTGATGAAACATCCTTGATCGCTGC
>CAMKVN010001920.1:0-15814 GCA_946474995.1 Funneliformis geosporum
AATTTTAATTTGGCAATGTTGAGGAGCTACCAAAATTGCCGTGAAAATGGCAGCGAGTTCAGCAACAGATGAGGATGAAAATGATGAAGTAAGTGCTGACGCAAAGGAAAGCAAAGGGAAAACTGGTGCAGTTTGAATCCAAGCCAGATCCATTCGTAAGGAAGGTGTACCTAGATTGACTAGAGATCCATCAGTATAAAATTCAAGATAATTAGATGAAACAAATTGGTCATGAAGCGCTAACAATTGTTGTGCATAATGATGTGGTATGAATGAATCTATAAATGAAGGAAGTAAAGAAGGAGTAAAGGTAAATTAACTATTGTAGTGTCAGGTCTATTAGACTTTACAAATTTAGCGAAAGTAAGATCATTAATTAAAGTTAGAGACCAAGTACAATATGGAACAGGTTCTGATTTATTTTGGTAAATTGGTATTTGAAAACACAAATCGAAAGGAATAGAAAAGAAGCAACTAATTTTTTTTCGTTTCACACTGAAACCTTTGGATACATAAGCTAATGAGTCATAATATAAGCATTGAGAGCATTTTGTGAATAAAGTTTTATGATTATGACCAATCGTGAGGATGAAATGTATCATGTGCATATGATCCAAATCGACTTTTAAAAGTTGTCCCACGAATGGTTTGTTATCTCCCATATGCCAACCCAGGACGAAGACATTTTTGTTATTGTGTTTTACTGGTGGTGGGAAATCGTACTGTAAAGAGATGACATGAGAAAAAGACGCAATAGTCTCTCTAGAAGAACTGTTTGAAAGAAGTGCCGTTTGTAAGGTATCAAACCACCTAGGGTATTTTGTTGCATGAAAAATGTCTGGTCGTACGCAATAATCGTAAAATGTTAACATCTGATTACTGTCTGCATTAACCAGTTGCTCTATGAAGAGTAAAGAATAACACTGTAACTCTTTCGCAATTCCTCTATAATTGTGTTGTATAAATGACGAGATGGAAGTATTTCCTCCAAGAACAAGATTAGGGCAAACATCGTTCAGATCGAATGAAATGTTTAAATGTTTCTAATCGCAGAGGCGACATGAGAGCCAGTCCTTGAAATTAGCAGCATTATTATAAGGCCACAAGATGAGAGGAGATTCATGAAGCCATTCTTGTTATTGCAGTTGTAGGATACGAAGTCTGATAGTAGTACCCATGATACCAGAATTATTCATCATATATAGTAAAGCTTCACTGTGTGCCATAAGGAGCCACTGATAAAAGTCCGATAAGTTATAAAAGAGATGTGAATGAAGAATTGATGAAGGTGTATCACGTGATAATTTCAACTTTTTCTTCATGAAGGCAGTAAATAGTGACACAATTTCTTTGCATTATTTTTTAGTAAAAAACATTAATTGAGAGCGGTATTCAATGTGTAGTATCAAGACAGAATTGAATATATAAACTAAATGCTTGTCAGTCAATCTTTTGTGACTCATGATTAAAACTGCTGATTTAATTTCATTGGTGATAGATTTACTAATGAATGATTTGTTGGGTCCTAAAGATATCCAGACACCAAGATATTTTGCTGAGTCATTGGTAGGCCGAGCGGTGATTGTAGTTGTGCCATTAATAGAAGGTAAAGTTATTGACTGACAGAGTCTGTCGTTATTTGTAAGAAGAACTGATTTCTCCCAGTTAACTTTAATGAAATTAAGCTCATAGAAACTGTCTGCGATTTTCATTATTTTGGTGAGTTCTTCTCTTGATTTTGCAATCCATAGAGTATCGTCCATATATGCAAGCATAGCAATCTTGACAGATTCATTTAACGTAGCACTGGTAGAAACATCTGGTCTCCATTGATGAGACAAATTATAACCAAGTGGTGAGTCGTGTATTCTGCATAAGAGTGGGTCATAATAGATACACCACAAAAGAGAAGAGATAATCTCTCCTTGGTCAATACCGGAGGTGACTCTGTAAGAATCTGTATTTCCGAAAAAAGTAAAAACTTGGTTAAAGTGATTGCCAAACATTTTGAGTATGAATCTGATAAAATTGAAGGGTATATGCAGTCTTTCAAGTGCTCAAACGAGCATGAATAAGTTTACGTGATCGTAAGCTTTAGACATATCTTGCATCAAAACCCAGAAATCTTTTTTGTTGACGATGGAATCGTATTTAACGTTATCTAAAATATGAAGTGGTTCAAATGTTGATTTATAAGGAAGTCCTGCGAAATTGAGTCCCTTTAAGACATTATGTCGAACTATAATAGTAAAGAGTCTGCTATTTATTAGTTTAATAAGAGCTTTCCGGTGCATTCTAAAAGAGTGATTGGTCTTGTGTTATTCATATCATATTCCCACAGTTTAAGTTTTAGAATAGATAGATGAACGCATGATTCCATCAGTGGGAAAGTGTAAAAGCAGCCACACAAAACCGAATAATGTACCAAAGTATTTTATTCGTGTGAGGACCCAGATATTTAAGCATCTCGTTTGATACTTTAGAAGGATCAGGAGCTTTACCATTTGGCAGAGTAACGAGAATCTCATATCATTCGTCAGCTGTCGGTAAAGCCATAAGATCATTATAAATAGATTCGTTGACATGATCTACCGGTTTATAGGATTGACTCCAATCATCCGGGATATCCTTATTCTCATGTGAAGTGCCAGCTGCAAATTGAAAGTGGTGGTTAATCATATTCTTAACATGTGTTTCATCAGTCAAAAGGTCACGTAATGAAGATGATGGATCGAGACATCTATCCAAAATAATAGTTTTTCTTGAGCGGTTGAGAACTTAATCAATCATTCTAGAAGGAGCTGTGGCATAGTTATCAAGCCTAGACTCAATTGCTTGCTGAATTGACTTTAATTTGAACTCTTGCTCATGAAGTTTAGTTTTAACGAGAATACAATTAAGAACCATTTTCGAACAAGGTATTAATGATTGTAGTAGGGCAACTGGTGGAAGTGGAGGTAGAGAAACTAGGTTGATTCCATGCTCATGAGCGAGATCATAGAATTTAATAGAGGATGAAACCCAATCCTGTGGCAAATTATTCGTATGGCAAGTCATTTTGATTTGCTTAGTAAATTTATATAAGAAACGAAGCTTCGAATATAATTTGGATAACAAGGGCGGCTTCTTTAATTTATGTGAACCCTTGGATTTATGTGAAGGTATAATTTGATTAGCTGCTTTAATGATACAAGCCTGCAGTAGGTCCCAATATTGATTGAGTTTCATCTGGTTAAGTTTCATATTATACTTGAGAAGGCGCAGTTCATAGCTGTTGACGAGTCCATCGAGTTTGGTTTTGAATTCAGTCCAAAGTTCTTCATTCATTTTATCATAATCATACACAGTTTTCTTAGGTATATTATGTTTGTTGTTTTTAATATTGAGGAAATTTTACACAGTACACACAACAATCGAATGATCTGAGACTTGTGGTAAGATCGGTTCAGTATTACAAGTGGTGAAATTAAAAGCAAGTTCAGGAGAAGTCCAAATGAAGTTGATACGAGATGTTGATGAAAATGACATAAAAGTCGGATCTTTAACACGATCATTACTATGCTTTAAAGTGCATGCGTCGAATAAATGAAGATTCTGAAGTGTTGTAAAAAATTCTTTGGCACCATTTGGATTATGAGGTCTATCCATATCTGCATTAAGATCGCCCAATAAAATGATATGAAAATCCTTAGCTATAGCATCAGTAATGATTTTAATTAGTTCTTTTTGTATCTTCTTTCGTTTAATGATATCAGCAGGCGGGAGATAGCAGTTGATAAAATGCAATTTTTATTTGTTGGGAAATTGGAGATCGACATAGATAATACGATTTAATCTATGATAGTGAAAAAAGATATGGTTAGCCAAAATCAGTTTTAGAAGTATGCCCACTCTGAAATCAGTTTTAGGAGTCATCTGGTTGGAGCTAAAGAAACCTATGAAATTTGGATGTTCTCTATTGAAGGGTTTACAATGTTGTTGATGAAAATTTGTTTCTTGTAATCCGATGGCATTTATATTGAGTGATGAATAATGTTCTAAAAGTGTATGTTGTTTGGCTGTATTAGTAAAACTACATATGTTGTGAGAGGCAAAAGAAATAAATGGAGGATGGGTATGAGTAGGAAGTATTGATCTAAAAGTTGATGCATCCTGTGCATTATTATCAGTAGGGACAGTGTTTATAATAAAATTAATATTTTTGGACGTCATTGAGGTAACCCATGACTTCATCATCAAAAGCTACTCTAATCGGAAAGATGTTATTAGCTTGTTCTTGCGGAAGCAAATTATTTTTGAGCAAGATGCTTTGAAAGGAACTGCAAGAGTAAACAAGCATATTAATAGTTGCCGTAAATGACTTAAGTCTGGATTGGTGCATCTCATTCAGACTGCGTAGTCCATCGATGATTTTTTGTTGTTTGGCAACGGTGGAGACAGAAACATCGATATGTGGTTCAATGTCATCGATCATCTCATCGGAATTCATATTGTGTACCTCTGCCTCGATTGGAGTAACGACCTTAATATTAAGTTGTCATTCGATAGACTCAACACGTTTGACTGTAAAGGCCAAGTTAGTCATGACAGAAATCAAAGTTTCCTCTAAATTCTTGAATTGTGATTTGATGAAAACCTTGAAGTCATCATCATTGTTGGTGTGCATCGATCCACCTGCTTTAGTTCCTTTATATACTGTGCCATTAGGTGTGAAGCAAATAGTATTATCAAAGAGGATTTCTTCATTCATGTTCAGTGGGACATCGTCAGACCATGAACCAGATTGTGAATTTCGTTTGATTTCAGAAGGTGAAGGAGGTTTGTTGCGATCGCTGTCTTTATTGGGAATGTTGTTATTATTATTTCTCGGTGGGGTAGCTTGTTGGTTGTTATTCGTGGTGGGTGGTGGTTTAGTAATATGGGCAAAGGTAATGTTCGGGTTGACTGCGTCTCTCATTTTTTTTTGGGAAGCCTTGTAATTGGAATACTGCGCCGGTTGGAATCTTTGATAAAAATTCTGCATATTTCGGTCAGATGGACTTTTCCTTCTTCGTGGACAATCATTCGCTTTGTGATTAGGTGATGAGCAAATAGCATAAAGTTTGGCCTTTGCTTTGGTCCAAGTCACTTGTTTGCTATCTATAGTAAGATTATTGTTTGAAATTGCAGCCTCAAAATCGTCTGCAATAGTAAAGTAGAAAAATGTGTGTTGTAAATTTTGGTAGTTGGACCGGGCCTTGGGGATAACCCAGGCAGTGGCATCAACCATCTTTCCAATTTCCTTGAGTTGTCTACCTGTTGTGAACCTAGGAAGGCTGGTAAGTTTTGCTGAAAATTTTGAACGTGCTAGAATTTCTGCACGAGATTGGTCACACATGTGAATTCTGACCATGTCATTAAGTATGAAAAGGCTGTAACAATTCTTTAGTTCCATGAAATTAGCATCTTCAGCTAAGGTAATGGTAGCCTGTTGCTATATATTCTTTGTTTCCATTGTGAAACGGACGATCGTTCTGAATCTGGCGAATTTCGTTCTAAATCCTGTGTTCTGTAGAATCCAGGGGAATTTCAGTCATCTTGATCAACCTTGCAGAAATATACGGTTGTGTTCGTATAACATCAAGGGATAAGAACGTGCGGTTTTCTAAATTGGGTAACTGAACTGAACACGCATGATTTCGTTCTTCTTGGTTACGAAAGGAAATTTTTAGGATGCGTTGTGATTAATCCTTCGGATGTTTGGCTAATGTTGCACCTGAGAACGAATCATATTTGTCAAATAGCATATCAACAACAGAGGAGACTTTTTGCTGCGACGACGTTCCTGGAAATTCTTCGAGGGGAAAATATCCATGGAAAGAAGGTTTTTGATGCTCAAAAGCTTGTACTGAGGACGTATTTTTGTCTAAGAAGTTCTCTGATGCGTCGAAACTAGCGTTTACGTCGAGAGTAGTAGTAGTTTTTTCTGGGGTCTCTTCTAAAGTTTCTTTCTTCTTGCCTTTTTTCGAAGGCGAAGGGTTGACATCCATAGACTCTACTGGTTCTGGAGTCTCTGTATTTTGTTGGGTTGGTGGAATATCAACCGTTGTATTGTATTTTGTTTTTTTGCTTTTTGCGTTATTAAAGGTGAAGACAAACGTACTCGTTGTTTTTGTTTTTGCTCGCTGTTTTTTTGGTCATTTTTGGGATAAACAGGTGAGAGTTTTCTCATGTATACGTTTTTCCTGGTTATGAAAGAAAATTTTTAGGATGTGTTGTGATTGGTCATTCGAATGTTTGGCTATTGTCGCTCCTAAGAACGAATCATATTTGTCGAAAAGCAAATCGACAACAGAGGAGACTTTTTGCTGCGACGACATTCCTGGAAATTCTTCGAGGGGAAAATATCTGTGAAAAGAAGGTTTTTGACGTTTAAAAGCTTGTATTGAGGACGTATTTTTGTCTAAAAAGTTTTCTGACGCGTCAAATCTGGCGTTAACGTCGAGAGTGATGGTGGTTTTTCTGGAGTCTCTTCTAATGTTTCTTTTTCTTTGCTTTTTTTCAAAGTCAAAGGGTCAACTTCCATGGACTCTACTGATTCTAAGGCTCAGTAGTTTGTTGGGTTGGTGAAATATCCACAGTTTGCGTTTTATTTTATTTTTTGGCTTTTTGCGTTGTTAACAGTGAAGACGAACGTTCTCATTATTTTTGTTTTTGCTTGCTGTTTTTTCTGGTCATTTTTGGGATAAACAGAAAAAAGTTTTTAGAATTTATTGATTTATAATTTCAGCTGATAATACAATTGCGAGTATTTCGAGATGGGATGATCCAAAATCAATTAATGTTAGCTCATTGGATCCGCCTAGTTTTGGGGAATCAAATGGTAGTTGTTTCATACGAATCAGAGCGATATTGATCGAAATCGTACATCTTTTGTTTTTTTTTGTTTATTCTATATATAAAAAATCATGTGATATGACGTAATTTTGACCATTTCGATTTTTCATTTCGATTTTGACCTCCAAAGTCGAAACATTTCGACTTTTTGGGTTTTCATTTTGACTTCATGTATACCTTTGATTATCAGGATGGCATTTTTTATTAAAAATTAATAAAAATCAATTTTTTAATAATAAATATGTATACAACTATTGGAACAGACTTATTATTAAATAAATAAGATTTTTTAATTTTTTTAATAATAAATGTCACCTCCAACTTTCAGGATAGATTTATTATTAAAAAATATTATTTTTATATTTTTTAATAATAAATGCGTCTCTTATTATCAAAACAGACTTTATATTAAAAAAATAAGTTTTTTTATTTTTTAATAATAAATATCACCTCTAACTATCAGAATGGCATTTTATTATTGAAAATTAATAAACTTTAATTATTAATCCATCTCTAACTTTTGGAACAAATTTTTTATTTCAAATCTGATAAATTAAATCTGAATTCAAATCTGAATTTGATGAATCAAATCTAAATCCAAATCTGAATCTATCAAATTAAATCAAATCCAAATCCAAATTTAATTTAGATCTGACAGATTAAATCAAATTTAAATATAGATCCAAATATAATTTGAATCAGATAAATCTGATTTGATATGATCTGTCAGATCTGAATCAGAATCTATCCAATCAGTTAAAATTGGAAGATCCTCAAAATCTACCCAATCAACCAAAACTGGCAGATTTGTGAAAAATGCCAAATCTGCCAAATCTGCTATTTATGGCAGATCTGCTATATGTCAGGTATATGATAAAAGACCAATTATTACATTTCTTATTTTTATTTATATTCTTATTATTATTATTATTTTATTTCTTATAAATAGAATAGCTTTAGGACTTTAGAAGAGGAACTTTTAAGTAGAGAATTACTTTTAGTATTATCGCCAACAAAATAAATACTAAACACATTGTATGCTAACAAATACACTTGTAATAATTCTTTTCTTTAATAAAATTCTATCATTTACCTATAATCACCTTTGTCTCTAAAATACTCTTAAATTGTAAACCTTTAGAAGCTCTTCATAAATCGTACCATAATATCTTAAAGCTAAATCCTTTGTTAATCTTGCGTTAATACTAATTTTCAATTGTTATTATTGTAAGATAACAATATTAAAGATTCAATGGTACAAAAGGGAGAATTATTACTGATCAGAAAATTATTGGATACAATGTTTAGTCTCATATCAAGATATCTTTATGTAGCTTGATCAGATACTATTTTGATATTTCTTTTTAAAAGGTATAGTTTTTCCAAGTTAACTGAAGTGAAATAGTTGGTTTGAATAAGTTGAGATAGGTTAATGTCAATTAAATTTTCACAGGAAAGCCGTTGAGTAGTAACGGGAAGTCGAGCATATTGTGAAACCTCATAAAAAGTACATCTAGTACAAGCAACTAGGGTGTTTTATTTTTTTGAAGAAGATCGAGGATCTGACGATAAGTTGATTAGAATGAAGTGTTGAAATAAGATTTTATATGGAAAGAGTGGATTTTATAAGATTTTCCAAAAATAGTCTGTTCAGGATAAGGTAAATTTTAGAAGTTTATTTTGGGTGGAGTCTAAAGAGCAACCCAATCTGTAATCTTAGTAGAGTCTATAGGAGTAGATATTTTAAAACCAGAAAGAACAAATGGTCTAATAATATATTGATCTTTAATTCTATTAGATTATACTGGATTTATAACGATAATCTTTTCTAAATGAGAAAACCATTCTGGATAACTACCTTTGACTGTGTGGTAATTGTTGTTAATCTGAGTACTGAGGTCCCTAAAATTTATAAGAAAATTACCCTCACAAATGAATTGATCAAAAAATAAAATTGATTTGTATCGTAATGAGTTTAATCACTTTTTTCCAAGGAATGATGTCTTATAGTGGGGTTTTACCCCCTTTGATTTTAAATTTAAAATTATTTGCTAATGTGTTTGTAAATGACAAATTCAGTTGTAAATAGAGGGAAATTATATTGCCAAAAAAATTATCGTAATGAAACTTGTTTAAAGAAGTAGGCTAATAAATTAAAAGGTTATTATGAAGCTAAAAAATTCTTAAAGTTATTTTAGTCTAATTTCTGTGATTTTCATGAGAAGCGATAGAGATGGGTCACCATTTATTATATTAATAAAATATTGTAGTTTTGAATAAATCATATTTGCCGTGAAATTGTTGAAACCATTTGTAAGTTTACTAGTTAATATGCTATTAGATGTTGACTTTGGGAATTTAAGTTTGTGTTTGAGAAAAATCCTAACTTTGGTGAAAAGGACATTACATTCTTTAGGTGATTAAACAACCAATTGAGATTGATATTCAATTTTTGGAATTAAGATCATGTTGAATATATATTTCAATTGTTTATCCATTAATGGCTTATATTTTAGTTTTAAAATAATCTCTACAATTTCATTTTGAATTTTTTATTTGATAAAATTTTTGTTGTATTTTGCAGAAATCCATAAACCCAAATATCTAGTTGATTTCTGATGGTTTTTTTATTGGAAAGAAAATAGATCGGTTTAAAAATTCACTATATATTGAGATATTTACATCAGTTGTCTCAGTAGTTAAAATAAAGAACTTGTCATAATTGACTTTCATTGAATTGAGGTCGAAAAATGATTAAGCAATATCAAAGATAGTGGTAAGATTAGATAAATTATCTGTAATCCAAATTGTATCATCTATATATATATATTTAGGAATATATGTAGAAATTTCTAAGGTCTCTATATTGGTGAAATCCAGTTTCTAAGACATAGACATTTTGTATCTTAAAGAAGATTTTTGAATTTGTGACAAAAGAAGATCATAATAAATTATCCAGAGCAAGGGGAGATAAATAATTCCAACTATAACATCATAAGGGTCAGTGTTATAATATGCTATAAAAACATAATTTTTCCTGTTTAAAAAAAGATTAGTGATGACATTAGTAAATGATAGTGAAATTTTTAATCTATCCATTGCTTTTTGTAATATGAAAATATTGACTCTATTATAGGTTTTTGACATGTGGGAGGCGGTCAGTAGAAAAGGGAGAAATCCAAATTTTGATCAAAATTTATATTATTGAACCACTTAGCTGATCTCGTTCATATGCATAAAATTAGCTTAATAATTAAAATTAACAAAAATTTTGGATTTCACCCTTTTCTACTAACTGCTATCCATTTCTTGAAAGAGCATATATAGATTAGAATAATTGGACTTATTCATTTATTATTCAGACGATAGAATTCAAGAATGTTAATGATGTGTAATGGTTCCATTGTTGATTGATATGGTAAACTAGCAAAATTTAGGCCTTTAAGTATATTTAAGTATAATAAATATGTCCTATAGTCTTTGATTTAATATCTTAACAAAGACTTTTCAGACAATATCGAGAAGCGTAATAGGATGTGTATTATCTAAATTGCAATTCTAAGCTTTTGGTTTTGGAATTGGTTACACGTATATTAAATTCCATTGTGTAGGTGTTTGCGAACTAATAAACAGGCACAAATAATAGTATATAAAATTTGTTCATTCTTAGGTCTAGTTTTTTCAACATTTCATTAGGTATTTGGGAAGGGCCAGAAGCTTTATGATCAGACAGATGTTTTAATATAGACAGCCATTCATCGTATGAAGAAATATCTATAATTCTATGATAAAAATCATCAAAAATAGTATTAATAGGTTCATAGTAGCATTGCCATTCATTCCAATTTGGATTAATATTATTTGAGTATCAGTTCGTGACATTTCTATTTGTAGATCTAGCAATGGTTTGGAAATGGGTTGCTGTATGAGCTTTGATATCATCTAGGGTAAGTACTAGATATTGTAATAGAGTATCAGCATTGACTATGACTTTATCAAGAATTATAGCTTTCTTATTCCTTTCAAGATATGAATCAATCATTTTAGTAGGAAAGTCTTTAAAGTTCTTGTTCCTTTATTTTATGAACTTTAATATTTTTTTATTATTTTTAGTTTAAGAAACAATACATTGTTTAGCTTGCATAGGTTTAATGATATCCGTTTTTAGTTCAGTTAGATAATTCAGTAGGTGATTATTTAAGAAATAGTCATCAATCAAAGATGTAGAAATGAAATTTTGGAAAGCAATTGTTAGTAAAATTTTGTGTTTGTCGAGTGAAATTGAAAAGGGGGAGATTAGAAAGTATAGTTGGAAAAGAGCTTTTTTAACTTGTAATAAATTTTGTATAACTTGTTGATTTGTTTGTGAATAGTAGAGTTAGAGTACGTGAATAAAGAATTATGACAAAAAGTGGTTGTTTATTTAGGTAAGTGTTTTTTGGCTAATGTTAAGACAGTATTAATAAAGAAATTCTAAGTTGAATTTAGTGTTTTCTAAGAGACACAAAGATCCTGTATTGTACAATTTTTATATTTTGGGTTTATTTTAAGTATAAGGTCCATTTTATCAGTAAAGAAATCCCATTAAAGAAGAGTAGTCTTATTAAAAAGAAAATTTTTCTTTGTAACTTTGTGCTGTTTAGAGTAAGGATTTGATGACTGATTGAAAAAATTATTTTTGTAAAGTGAGATTAAAAGAGAATAGTGATCAGTTGAGTACAAAAAAAGGAATCATTAAGTATATTAAAAGAAACAAGATCATGAGCAAGAAAAGATGAGACAAATATATAATCAATATGAGAGGAGTAAGAGTTAGAGGTTGATTTGAAAGTAGAAGGAAAAGAAGAATTGAAAAAAGAGATAGTATAAAGGAAGCTAAGGTTAATGATATTATGTAAGAAACTTTATAGAGTTTGTTTGCATTTTGATTTATAAGTCCTTGAGATATCAATGTTAAAATCACCTATGAATATAATATGAAAGTTGTTTCTTCGACTTTAGACTAAAAGATCCATTAATTTGGTTTGAATTTGAATTCTATGTTGAAATGAGTTTTTGTCATGATAACTAGTAGGAAGATAAATTTGAAAAACACATAGTTTAAATTTGTTTTTGAATTAAAAATCTAAATATAAATTATAGTTAAGATTTCTGGTTTGTAAATAGGTAAGATGAGTTTCGCTTAAACTAAGAATATTTAGATTAAAGTTAATGAAAATTGTTCTATTTGTTGAAAACAAGTTAAAGATACATAGCTTCTAACATTATGAGTCACAATTGAAAGTAAGTTTGGATTGTTAATAGTTGATAATAAGTTTACATTTGTAATATTATTATTATTAAATGGAATTGTGAAATACGTTCTGTTACTATTGGTGAGAGAAGAATGTATAATCATTTGGAAGTAGTAAATACTTGAATCATAGGGCCGATAGTGGTGATCAAATTTCTCATTTCTGTTTTAATATCATTAACTGAGGTTTTGACTAAGTTAATTCATTGAAGATTATCATTAGTTGAGGTTTTTAAATTATTTTGTTCGTAATCATTGATTATTGATTGAGTGTTATCTGCAAGTGAAGTAATGTCTTCAAATATTAAAAATTCATCATACGACGGGAAAACATAATTAGGGTCAGTAACTTGATTCATATCGTATTCAATATTATGCATTACTTCAAGATGATTTAGGTGAAAACCAATGTCTTCTTCATTTCAATAAGATCGTTCTTAATAGAAATAATTTCATTACTGATTGTAATTAGTTTGTTTTCAATATTATTGAGTCTTTCTTGGACTAATTTAAACATATTGACAAAATTTGGATTAGTTAGTAATGATTATTTATTGTCCTGTTTGGAATGATTATTTTTGAGAACATCAGCATAGGATGTATTACTATTGAATCTATTAGAATTATTATATCTTGATGAGTGATATGGTTCAGGTTTAAAGTGGTCATAAAGTGATCTATAGGGGTTTGCTAATTTACGATTGATACATTCTTTAAATTCATGACCAGGAATGTCACAGCTTTGATAATGTTTAGTAGAAGGTTCCATCCAATAAAGAGTTTTTCCTTTGAATTTTTATAATTGTATAGCTGCAGTATCTAGATCTTCAAGAATGGCAAAATTAATAAAAGCATATAGTCTTAATCGATATTATTGATCATGTGGGATGAAACATGATCTAGCATTGATATGTGTAAGAAAATTGCTAAGTTGTTGTTGATCAATGTTGAATGGAAGGCCTGTGAGTTTTAACTCAAATTATTGTTATAAAGCAGTTTGTAAAGGGTTAATATCTGTTGGTTCAACCCTGAATGCAGTATTAAAAAACTGAATTGATCAGTATTTATTGTAAAATGGTTGGATGATGTTAGCATTTTCGAAGATAATGAATACGATCTGCCATAGGCTTCAGATAATCATTGAAAATCTGATGATTGTTTCATATTTAGAGAAAAAATTTCATAGTATGTCAGACTTAACAAATAAGAGAATGTTTGACACTTTAAGGATCCTTCCTTTTTCAGCGTCTTATTTGTTCTTTTTTTTGTAGAGTAAATATCAGATTATGTTGTGACTCCTGTACTTTTGTAATAGCATGTGTTAAATCCTCCATTGATTGGAAATAAACTGAGAATTTTCTGAATTTAAAAATGTAAGTAGAGCCTTGATAGCCATTGAAGCATACGAAAAGGGAATTGATAAATGTGCATTTTTCAGCTATATATTTTCCTTTTATATCTGATGCGTTGTCAGTTGTAAAAAAATGCGTAAAAGTAGTAATGATGTTGAAAAAAATCCCTTGATTTTCTTAGTCATGTGTTTCTTCATTTTATTCAATTTCTTCAGACCAAGTTTGTTTTTGTTTACTTTTGTTATTAATAGGAAGGATAAAATCGATCGAAACTGGTATTATCAAACATATTATTATTATTATTTTTAGCATGCATAGATTCATTTGTTATTTGCTTTGGAATATTTAGTTGTAAAGGAATAGATTCAGAAATAGCATCAACTTTCATTTCTAAAGGCACCTCAGCTGAAAAAACATTATTGTCAGTTGTTTGGTTCAATTCGATCAAATTCAAATTAAGTATTCAAATATTTGATTTGATTTGAATCAATAATAAGGCCATCTTCAAAGCTTCAGAAGTAGCTTTTACTAAGAAACTATAGTAAAAAGTACCTCTGCAGTTTAGAAAACACCTTTTTTACTAAGAAAACTATAGCAAAAGTGCCTTCACAGCTTCAGAAATGTCTTTTTTACTAAGAAAAATATAGTAAAAAATGCCTTCGCAATTTCAGTGATGTTATTTTACTAAGAAAACATAGTAAAAATGCCTTTGCACGGTGTGTAAAATCTATGTACATAATGTGCACATGTGCACATTAATTTTTTGTGTGCACATATTACATAACATAAATGTGTACAAATTATTACTAAAAATAGATAAATTATGTATAAAAAAGGTAATTTTACATAAGAAATGTTATGATTTTCTTATTTTAGTAATAATTAATTAATTTGTGCACATAAATTTTAATTTGGATTTTATATACTGCTATACACAAAATATAAATTCAATATAATAATCAAAAAACTTTCACAAAAAAGATTTGCACAAATTTTAAGCGTTAAAAAAATAAGATTATTCAATAAATCAATAAAAGTATGATATTCTAAATCCTTTGAAGTTTGAAATTTTTAAATAACTTTAGTTTTAATTAAAAGCCAAGCAGAATAAGTAATATGCAAAATTAAGTTGATTCTCTAAGGTTTTAGTTTAACAGCTAGTTTTTTCTGTTGTTCTATTACTGCTTTCTAAAGTTCATTAAAAATTGGCTAATATTTCATAACAAAAATTTCATGACTATTCAATGAAATGTGAAAAGGACTTAACATAGAAATAATACCTAAAATTTTATTAGATATGTTATTATTTTTTTTTAATTTTTGAATAATAGCAGATCATATATATACTTGTTCTGAACAATCCATGGGAATTGGAATCACATTTTGTTGTAAATAATCTTTAATCAGAGTAATATTAAGTAAAATTTAAAGAGCTTCAAGATATTATTTAATTGATTTAAAATCCAATAGAATTAAGTCAACAAGTGTAACATATTTTATAGAACGTTGATTTTTTGTAGAATTAATTAATAATTATATACATAAACTGTTAATCAATCCTCTAAATCCATTAGATTCATTTTTATTATATTCAAAATACCATACCAGAATAACACATCGATCAGTGTAACTAAAACTAAAATATGACATATATTGATAAGTTAAAGTATTATATAAAGTATTAATATTAATTATTAAAGGATTATGAATGTGTAAATTTTCATTTGTAATTTATTTAATTGTAGGAATTGGCAGTATATTAATAATAATAGTAGGCATATGGGAAAATATAATAAAGAGATATTGTAGCAGAATAGCGAGCTTCATGAATGTCATAATAATCATTTATATTTAAAATACATAAAAATTCAATCTATAAAAAATTAATTAGCTATTAGATATTGAATTTTATTATTAAAATCAATTAACAATATATACATTATTTTGAAAATATTCCAAAAAATTATTGTAATGATTATCTTTAATCTTTACTCTAGTTTGATTAATAATTTTAAAGTACAGTTAACCCCTTTATAATCACACCCCTCAGGATCAGTAGGGCAAAAATGGGGTTTCTAGGACAGAATTCAAAATAGTACTTAGAAAAGATTCCTGACCGCTCACGAACCAATTCTAGCTATATGAATCAATTATCAAATTCAAACTTCTAGCATATTTTGACTCAATTCTAGATGATGTTATCAAACTTGACTAGAAATTAGCCTGTCTGATACCATGAAGTATACTGTTTGATATAACCATTCTAGCCTGATTTTAATCCCAAATAATATAT